>WAAG01062070.1:11743-36913 GCA_013390105.1 Tichodroma muraria
TTCCTTGAATCTCTATTAAAAGTGTGCTCTGGATCCTGAGAAACATCATGAGCAAGGTCTGTTTGGCTTAATTGAAGCCTGGTAATATGTGGCTACTGGAAACTGGACACCGATAAAGAGCACAGGAAATTTCTTATGGAACAGTGTAATATTGTAGGAAAAAAGGTCCAGAATATAGCATACGAATGAGCCGTACTCTCTAGCCACAGCTGAATGGAATAAGCAGTAGGTGAGGTTTTAGCCATGTGAACGAGCCTGTTGCATAACTTGAGCCTGTACTGCTCAACCCAGTCTGTCATCCAAAATTAGGATGAATCAGTTAGACTTGCTAAGAACGTCTGAGAAAGTCTTGGGAAGAAAGGAAATTCAAACTGAAAAGACAGGAGAATTGCTGGATGTGAACTTTATTACAAGGCACACAATAGGCAGCACATTTCTTAGTGTTTATTGTACCTCACGTAGGGTGATAAAGGCTGAAGGCAAAGTGACTTTTAACAGTCCCCAAAGTGCAGTATTCCCTGAGAAATACAGTTTAAAGTGCCTTACTGCCATTATGAAATTTATAAATAAAAATAAGGAAAGTAGTAAGACTTTCACATTTATTAGGCAAATGGATATGACTACTGTGCCATTAATAGCTGATCAAAAAGATCTATTTATTCCATAAAACAGTGAGAAACTTTTATATTTAGCAAGTATTTTGCTATGGGTATAAATTCCTGAATTGCTTGATTGTTTTTTTGATAGGGAAAGAGGGACTATGAGGAAGAACAAAAGAAAAAAATGCTTTTAAAATAAAATATACTGCAGATTTCGGGCAACTGTGGAGTACATTTTGGTAAGGGCGTTTGACATCTGCTATAATTCTCAATTCAGATGCGATAAACTCATTTAGAATTTAACAATTTGAAGTGTAGTTGCTTTATTTTCAGCCTAATTTGCAGTTTAGTTAGGCGTGTTGAGGAGGTACAGATGTGAATAATGTGGATAAAGGCCAACTAGGATACGGCCAGTGTATCTCCTAACCCTTAGAGACTGTGTGCTTGAATTCTAAACATTAAGGGTAAAACTTTCAAAAGTGCAGTGGCTTGCATGCATACAAAGTTGTACTGACAACGTCTTTTAAAGTGCTAACATGAATGTGAATTTAATTTAATTTATTCTCACAAACTTGCAGTTCTAGCTGTATGTGTTACAGTATCACGTACAGGTGCCAGCCAAGATTACGGCTCCATTGAGCTCTACTCATCCAAAAAGTTCTATATTTATCAGCCTGGAGAGCTTGTCGAGTTTCCTCTTTCACTGCCGTTATCAACTGTTTTGAAATATTCAAAACCTTAAGTGATACTGAAAACTAACCCAGTGTCCAAAGCACATTGTGTATTTTGAAGTGAGAAATAGAACTGTACTTGTAAAGTGTGCTTGCATTTAGCTTAACACTCAAAATAGGAGAACACAATTTGCATAAGAAACTTGATAATACTGATTTATTTCTTGGAAAGATTCAGATTTCTTATACTGCTCTAGATGTCACACAATATGCAGCAATTTTATATCATCACCTTATAGTTAGTATATTTAACAATAATCTAAAAATCAACGATTAAATTTTGTTGTTAATCAATCTGTTAAACTCACATGACAATATCCTAAATTCCTTTCAGTTAATGGTCCTACTCTTGCTGGGAAAGGAGGACATTTTGTGCATTGCTCTGCTTGAATAGTGCTAAGAGACTAGCAGATGGTCACTTTCCAACTGGTTTGCCTTGAAAAAAAGAAATTAAAATATTATAGTGCCAGGGAGAGATGTTGTAATGTGTCCCTTTCAAATTAACAGGTCGTTTTTTCCTACTATTTTATGATTGTAAAATAGCTCAATGTCACATAAAAGGTTAAAAGCTGGAGTAAATGGCATCATGGGAAATTTGAAATAAATAGGGTCTCATATGGTTTATGGGTCTATACTTGAACACACAGGAATATATTTCTTTCCTTGAAAAGGCATTCTGTAAGAGTTTACCATGTTAATATGAATTGTGGATACAGCAGATTCTATTTCAAGTACTTACAATTCACAAGTTAATTTTTTGTTTGTTTACTGAATCATTCCTTTCTAAGGCTACTTGTTTAAACTGTTGGCAAAACTAAGAAAAAATGTGGTATTTCCAGAAAAAAAAAGAAAGCCAAGATTCCAGTTCATTGAATTATTCTGCTGGTGTCTTAGTGGTTACTTTTCATAGAGCACAGACCTTCAGAACTGATCAAGCTTTAGACTCCAAACTGACAGGTATTTCATATTAGTGCCAAATTTGTTTTTTCGTGGTAAAACTGCATCCATTCTGATTTCTTCAGCGTCCTAGTTGCAGCAGCGTTACTGAGCAAGGCTTGCAGAAATTTATCTTCTTTGTCTGCTCCACTGGCTGGTTTATTGCCATGCAGGTGAAGAAAGATGATGGGAAAGCCCTCCTAAAGCTTCTCACTAGCCAATGAGATAATCCTCGTTTTGTCTTCTGAAATGCCATCACCTGTGGCTGTTACAGAATTAGTGTCCAAAGGCTAACAGGAGGTTCCTAAAACAGAACTTTTAACAATTGAAGGATTTCTAGTTTAATAAGTCTCTAGGATTGTCATGACAATGAGAAATGCTTTGTCTTTCAAAATCATTAGCCGTAGTAGCCTTTAAAATTATCAATCCCATCCAGCTAGGGTGTTTTTGTATTGAATCTGATACCAAGACAATTTTTGTTTTGAACTGGGGATTGTGAACTCTATCTAATCCTATCAGGGACCTGGAAGGAGAAAGACCAGGACCAGGGAGAGAAAGAAAAGACTCAGTGGAACACTGTCCTGCACACAGAGCTTTTTCCTCAAGTTAAAGTTTTTGTCATTTTCACAAAAGAGAATACTATGGTTAGCTGTTTTGGAGTTTTAGTCTCGTCTTACTCTCCCAGAAAGAGGCCTATAAAAAGTTGTCTATAAATATGCATCACAACTAGTTCATCTCAGAGAACCTTTAATTTTTTTATTTGTTGTATTGGTTCCAGTCCTTTTTGCTTAATGTAGCTGGTATTCTGTGAGGAAATGCAGAAGGCATTGGCTGTATTTCTTCATAGAGGAATGTCTATGGTAATGGCAAAAAGAGGGTGTTTAGAAGATAGGTGATGAAGCATGAATATAGAATTTCTCTAAAAGTAGCTTAGGCCAATAACAATTAATAACCATTTTTCATAACTACAGCAGGAGACAATTGTGGGATTTTCAGCATGATACTATACAGGGACATATTAAAATTGCATTTGAGTTCAGAATTGTTCAGAAACTGCTTATCTACAGCTCAGTGCTACCACGCCGGACCTTCTAAAGCCGGCAGTGCCCGGCAGGCAGCGCTCGGCTCTGGAGCAGTTTGAAGCCCAGAGAGTGAGCTGGAGTTTGCAGAAGCACAGGAGCAGCGTCCCAGTCCCACTGCTGCCCGGCGCAGGCTGGCACAGAGAGGGAGAGGTGGGATGCCCTTTGGCTCCCCCAGCTACAGCACAAACCGCCTCCGCGTCGGTTCATACGGCGCGAGCAGCAGGCTGCTTTCAGATGAAGAGCCAGTAATGCTCTGCAAAAAACTCCTCACGTAATAGCAAAGCTTATTGAAGTCCAGAGTTTAGTGTTATAGAGAATAAGAGGTTTGAAGGCTTTTGTTCAAAATTGCAGGAATCTAAGCAAAAAGGTGAAGACAAAAGATAGGTGGATAGGTACTGCTCAGAGGACATAATAATTCTAAAGAATTGACAAATCAAATTGGCCACCTGGAAGACTATTCAGAGAAGAAATATCAGCTTATTACAGCTTCCTACCAACAGAAGAGACAGAGGTATTTTTTTCACAGTGGATTATGATGGAGCAGGTCCTGGGTAATATTGAACTCCTTCTCCAGCATGGT
The DNA here is from genome assembly GCA_013390105.1 of Tichodroma muraria. NCBI lineage: Eukaryota > Metazoa > Chordata > Aves > Passeriformes > Sittidae > Tichodroma > Tichodroma muraria. Next base: position 15,672 of record WAAG01062070.1, read on the forward strand.
GTGTCACTGGGAAAGCCAGTGACACCATTCTTTGAATCTTGAAGTATGTGAAACTCCTGGATGATAAAAACAGATTGTCACAGAGATGTTTAGCCCTAAAGGTTCAAGATCACTGAAATTTAGCAAGAGACATAAAAATAAACTGGTTCCTGTCATTGTGCTCAGGAATCCAGACTAATTTTTCAAATAAAAATAAAATAGTGGTAAGAGTGTGCCATAGTAAATTATCTGTAAATCAGCTAAAGGCCTTTTTTCTTCTGATGGATGTACATCTGTGTTTTGCAAATGAATGTATTTATACTCAAATGGCTCAACCATTTGCTTTCCTGTTATCTTTTCTGATGGAGACCTTTATTGTCTTTTTTTCTGGTAAGGCGATGAAGTTTTAGAGGCATATACAGTCATACAGACAGTAATGTGCATTATTGTAATTGGTTGTAACTAATCCATAATTGTACCTTTTTAACTGGGATGACAACTAGAGGGGCTTCAGTTTTTAAATTATGGTAGGATTAATTCTTCCTATATGTGATTTAAGTTTTATAGCTGTAAGAAGCATTTGGATTAAAGACTATTTTGAGCATGTAAGAAGAGGCAGGAATCCAGACTGAATTATCTCGTGATACTCTGCAACTGAATTGTTTTGGAACAAAGGCCAAAGTTGAGTTCAAGCTCTCTTAGCTACCAAACACCAGCATTATATTTCCTTGGAAGAAGAATATGGAAGGGATTTGGATTGGGTTTGGAGGAGAGTTTATTTTGCTTTAAACGAGCCTGCTGTGGAACAAACAATTGTTGCTTTTTATGCATTGCATGTCTACAGATCTGTTGAACAAAGGATTCACCAATGTCCTCAGTTAATGTTTGAATAGTTGAATATTACAGCAGAAAAACTTTGTCACACCATATGTTTTGCTGAGATGTTTGGTTTATCTACCAACTTTACAAAAAAAAGATGCCAGTTGCTAGGGTCAATGAAACTAAATATCAGTCTCTGACTGGTAGCTGAGCAGACAGAGGAGAATGCTGTTAGCACACCCCTTTAAGTAATGGATAAAAATAAATTAGTAAATTACATTTACCTAAATGTGGTGTCAAGATAGTGTCAAGATAAAGTTTTGGAATTATACAGTGAGTATCTCCAGTGTCCCATTGAAACTTGGATCCTGAGCTGAATCTTTTACATTCTTTACATACTGAAAGAAACAAAGATCATTAGAATGGCATACAGCAAAGGATTAAAATCACAAGGATGTATCAGTCTTATTACTTTTAACATGTTTTGCTAACATTAAATTCATAAAAATATATTAAAGGAAATGGTTTTAGTGGTTGTTGCTTGGAATAGATTAGGAATGAAAAGATTTATCCGTTGGTAAAACAGCAAGGAACCAGTTAACTAGTTGAAGAAGAATCAAAGAAGAATTTTTAGGAAATTTTTCTGGTAGTCTTTTTCTCTCTGTAGTTCTTAAAGGGAGTTGTTATGGGTTTTTTCATTCTCACAATTTTTCCCTGGGTCTCTAGATTTTCTTTTTCTTAAAGTCAGCTGGGAACATAATGTACTTTCCTGTTGTTCCTCCTATTTCCTTACTTTGAAGATACTTCCTCTAAAATCTGCTTCAGGATTTCTTGAAGGATGAGATAGAGGCACTAATCCTCCTTTTTTGGCCTTCCTGATGTTGAAGCACTGAGAATTGCTTATGCTCAGAGTTTGGTGTGTGTCCAGTGGCCATGTGTGATTACACCAGAAACAGAAGGAAAAAACAAGTTTGGATATGTTTATAGAAGGTAATTATCATTGCAGAGGAAAAAGACAATGATGCATTGAGTTATCTGAATGACTTGGCATGGAGACAATTTTTAATCTATTTTGTTGAGCTTTTGAAAGCATATTTGTCTTATACTTCCCTTTCCCTCCTCATCTCTTTCATAAGCATCTTACGTGTCCATGAGTGAAATGAGTGGCTGATTCCTGTGTCCAGAAGTGCATAAGGGAGTAGGAGCCCAGGGGAACTGGAAATACCTGGGATTTGTGGCAGGCCGTGATAACCAGGCTGAAGATGGAAGCACCGGTAAATGAGGAACGCCTTCCTAGCAAAGGCAGCTGCTGTGGCATTGGCTGTTTCTCGGCGGGGAGGGGATGGGGCTGTGCTGGAGCTCACTGGTCCAGCCCGTCTGCACGGATGGCGCCGGAGCCGCCGTGTGCGGCCCCGCTCCGGCGAGCCCGAGCTCCTGCCTGAGAGCAATGGAAAAGGCGCTTTCTCAGTCTCTGACCAGAATGCATGATAAGGCTTGATGTCAAAAAGGGCAAGATTGGGCTCACAGCAATTATGGCAGAGGCATACTGGTTTCCTTGACAACCAGATTGAGGATTCTTTGTGATTTATTATTTACCACTTCAAACTCTCATTCTCTGATTTAATTAAGGACAAGGATTTCCATAAGTCCCCTCCCTTCCAAATTTGAATACCCCCACATTATTGCTATGACCAGCTACACCTATCCCACATTGATGTGGCTCTAAACCAGCTACAAATTAGGCTTTGTGCTTAGCATTTGGAATTTTAGGCAGGTTGCTCAGACAGCAGATAACTGAAATTCGGTGGATGTTATGTTGGATGGTGTTTTGTTAATCTGTACTTACTAGCAGGAATACTAGACCTCCTAACCTTCTCCCCCCACCCAGTTTTTCAAGTGACTGCAACAAGTGATACTTTTCAGTTGTCCTTAGAGCTATGGGAAAGATAAAATATCTGCAAGTGTCAGTTTCCCTTGCTCAGGCAATTCACATTATTTTCTCCTTGAAGGCTTTATTAGCAATACATCAGCCACTGTTGGGTAAACAAAGAGTATATTTTGATACTTGGGAGCTTTTCCTACTACCAGTTGGATAGCTATTTGAAAAGGAAAATATCTCCTAAATCGTGACTACTAAAGTTAGGGAATACAGCTAGTCTGTTCTTACTTCAGATGTATTTCAAATATGCATTTCCCATGCTCATAAAGCATTGACTGAATTGTGATCTTCAGTGCCCGTTCTAAATTTAGTAATTCAGAATAGAAGTCTGAACACAATAATATAAATAATAGAGATTTTTATTCAAATGTCACTGGCAAATTTGTATCATTATACATCAAGATTGAAATTGGGTCCTCCAAAGGGCATTTTTTCTCAAAGTACTTTCCTGGGTTGCATATTTTTTATTTCATATTCAGCATGAGCAGTCTGCTGCATTTAATAAAATAAAATGAAGGTCACAGAAGATCACTGGTTTTCCCATAATGTGTCCCAGTAGATGACTGGAAAAAAGGTAGTGTTTGAAATTCATTGAGGATCTTCTGTGCAGACTATGTAGAAAACTTGTGTCATATTTTAATTATAGGGAGGAATTCTTGTTTTAATTGTGTTTATTTCACTACATACAGTCTTTCAGCTGTACCACTCCAGTTTTAATTTCAAAAGTGTATACACACACGTTTTAGCATCTCCACCTCAGGGAGTTGCTGAAGTGAGTCAATAGGTGTTGCTCTTCCCGTGGTGGGCTGAACGTGAAGCTCATTGAGTCAATAAAAAGACTTCCAGTGACCTAAACACTCTTTGTGTCAAGTTCTGGCTCACTCATGCACCAGTGCCCCATTAGGCTGTTGAGGGAGGCTGGCTGCTGAGGGAAGATGCTTTTTTGAGTAGTCTAATGAAGCTCATTAATGCATTTTTCATTAGAACAAGAATATTGAGTATCCAGGTTAAATTCTAAAGAATCTGTCCTGCACTCATTGAGGTTAATGACAAAGCTCCCAATGATATTAGTGATGCAGGATGAGAACTTAATTGAGGTAATTAAGATTCTGCTTACCTAAAATTCCCTATTATTTTCAAGTAGATAAAATATTACAAAATTGCTACTATGAAGAGTTTTATAATGTTGGATCTCAACACATCCTTCAGAGATGACAGCAATTCAGTGGGAGATAATACTATTTCTGTATTTTGCATTTGATTCATAAAGTGCCCTCGTAATCTTCTAGAGGCTTGTGTATGTGAAAACCATTGCAGAAAATAGGGTTCTTTTTGATTTTGGAGCTCAAACATTGCCTTTATTGTACATTTAAAGATAACCATAATAGGTGGGCCACACATTGCTGAATCCCAGTAAGGATTTGGAGGTCAAATTCATCAGTGGCAGAGATAGAAAAGGCACTGTATCAGTACTCTGCCATTGTATAAGTTGCAGAGAAGAGTTTAATTAAATGCAGTTCACTTTGCAGTACTGCAGACTTACTAAAGTCACTGTTTGGACCAAAAGAAATGCTATTTGCTTACTGAGTAGAATAGACAGGATATCCGGCTTCGGTGCCTTCCAGGGAGCGTAAAGCCTCTGTTTATAAATGATTGTGTCAGGATGGCTAATTTAAATAGCTACCCTAACACCTGTTCATTCCTGGCGCCTTCGGACACCCCTAACCTTCTTCCCTCCTTGGCATCCGCAGCAGATTAACAATTCCCTCCTGGATTGCGCTGCCACGATGGCCGCTTTGGTCTCGCTCTGAGCTCTCGGTGCGGGCTCGGGGCTGCCGGGCGCAGCGGGCGGGCGCTCGGCGCGCCCCGGGCCGGCCCCTCCGCTCCGCGGCCGCGGGCTCCCCCGAGCCCGCAGGCAGCTCTGGAGCCTTCCCTCCGGCTGGCAGGGGCCGACTGCCTGTTTGTACGCCTGAATAATGTATCGGCAGAACGCGGAGCTTTCGGCAGGGAAGCGCCCGTTTAGGTGGTGTGGAAAAAAGTGGAGCAGTCAGATCTTCTATACTTCACGGCTGTCTCCTGAGATACTTGCTTTAAATACGCGGGGAAAGACTTTTTAAGAAGAAAACTCTGACCTGGGACAGTGAAGCACCATGCAAATTGATTACTGAGGAAATTACCTTCCACATCTGTATTAATGGTGCAGCACTTCCGTCTTGCTGGTTTGAGCTTGTATTTGAGTACCTAAGAGTATTTTTTTTCCTGAGTGTGGTGCAGAGCTTTCCTAGCCCTTGCCTTCATTATGGGTTGTATTAAGATCAATGCAGAGCTTTGGAAACACAGTCTTTCAGCTATTAAAGAAGTGTGCTTCTAAATTGAAGTAATCAGCAAATGCAAAGTTTTCCTTTTTGTGCTGTGCTACACTGTCTGTTCATCCCTCTTGTTACTTTCTAATATAAATAGTATTAAATATGGAACTCTCACACGTGATTATGGAAAATTGCTTAGTTTCTTAGTACTCAGAGATTTCAGGGATACTGATTTTTCCTTTATTTCATTTGAACCTCCATTAGCTGGTTCTCTAAATTCCGAGAGCATTCTTGCCATACACATTGTGACGGTTGGTGAGGAAGACACACAAATTCCAGGACTGAGAACCAGAATTCAAACTCAAGCCCTGAATTTGAGTCCAGGTGGAATTTAATTATCCTGTCCCTTTATCTCCCTTGTCTTTCATGTTTGCAGTGAGGCATATGGATAAGCAGTTCCTTTACAGGTGATTAACAGCAGCTTGACAGGGTGGAAAAGGTGCCTGTTTCCTTTATTTACTCTGGAAATGGTACTTGTGTTGCCATTCTTACTCCCTGCTGGCCAGGGAGCGTGTTAGAACTGCATACATTCCTTAGGAGAGTTTTTTAATTACATCGTTGTTTACAAAAAATGAAATAGTTTTCCTTTCTTCATGCAAGTTATTATTCAGAGGATGCTCTTAAGTATGTATGTAGAGTTATTTCATGATTCACAGAATGTGCCAGAACTTTAAGTATAACTGTGTAGTACATCCCTCTCCTCTCTGTAACAGTTTTTCAAAAATCCACAGATATTTCATAGAAGGTAAGGTCAGGAAGAAAGCCTTTCACTCTGACAGGTATTTTCCAAGATTGCATGCTGCTCTTGTCTCATATCTATTTATGGGAACATTTAAAGTGATGGCACATTTACCTTAAAGTACATTCATCACATGGCTCTTCTTGTTTTCAAAAGATATGGCTGTATATTTTGGTTTCATCTGCCGGATCCCCGCCTTTACGTTTCCAAGGGTTCTACTTTCTACCCCTGACTTCTCTGAAATGTTTCTGAAGCTATACTTATGAGAAAGGGATTGCTGTGCTATTTGCATGCTCATAAGCACTCTTTAAGCAGCTTGCCATCATTAAAATTAACCACATAATTTTTCCATTATAGATTATACTGTGACAATTGAGTCCACCCCATCATTTTACTGAAACAAAAGAGAGTACATGAACTCTTATATTGTTTCTTGATTCCATTCCTAATGTATATATAGTTCTGTTTGTAAACCAGGAAATGCCCCATTTTTAAGTTTGCAGTTGTGATCTCAGATATTGCCATGTGGTAGCAATTGTACAATAATTGAATCTATGATTTTTTTAGCACTAGGGCTGTATTTGGTATTTTAAACTCTGGCAATTGTAGAATAATATCTTATTTAAAACGAGCCAGAATTATCAGTTATTTTAGTGAGATTGAATGTTTTACTTTCTTATGGAGGTTAGAGTATAGCCTGCTAAGAAGGCCATGTACACAGGACACTAAGTGTTATTATTAGCACCCAGCATGTCACCTGCTGGGATGATTTGGCTTTCACCAATGCACATATTCCCAAGGAAGTGATACATCTCTGCATGGCTTCTATCAGCCTCTGAGGTGACAAGGCTTTGGGTTTCTTAACGATGGGAATAAAATAGTTCTTTTGTCAGCTGGCCCCTCTGAATACTGATGATGGAAATTCCCCTTTCTTCCTCTTCCTCTGCCTTTCCTTAACACATGGTTTCCAATCAAAAAATGATTGTGATAACTGGAAATATAAATTGTTGTAAAGATACAATCCTGTAGAAAATAAAAGAATATTTATTTTTATTCTGCTACCAGTATCCTGTGCAGAGGAAGTAATTCAACGGGAAATCCTGTTTACACAACATTTCTGACACATCAGCCTTTGTGTGTCTTACCTCCCTTTTTAAGAGGTTGTTTCTGATTCAGAAGCTTCTCCTTCCTGACAGGTGCTGTGCTTAGAGAGTTCACAGTAGGTAAACTGGAGATAACCTTCAGGAGGGCGGGTTTACAAAGACCATGGAACTTACTTGCCTTGAGAAATTTTGAAGATGCAATGCATTTAATGGCAAGAAAGAAAAGGGTAGAGTGCTTTTTGTGAGCTGGCAGAGGATCAAGTATGTATGATGTGAAGGAAAAAAGGAAGGAGATTCTTGCAGCCTGAGAATAGACATCTGGCTGGCAAAAGAAAAGAAATATCATTGACAGATGAATACTGTTTTAAACTGGGATAATTTTAGATCAAGGGGCAAAGTTTTGCTCTCATGCACACAACTCCACTGAAAAGGATGGGAAAGGTGTATGCATATGAGAATAAAACGTGGTGCTAAGTGAGAACTGAAGAACATGTATTTTTATATTAGATATTTAGACTTTCATGTTTAGATCACATGGTTTCCATCTGCCATATGTAGGCATTGCTAAAATGCTGCCAGGAACCAGGCTCTGGTTTGGTGACTTTCATTAAAGGAATTAGTGGTTTCTCTCCAGTTTCAGTGTGGCTGGATTCAAAGAGCAGAAGCCCATTTTCACAGTTTAGCGTTAATTAGCACTCTAATGGCAGCCTCAGCAGGCAGGTGAAGGATTAAATGGGCATGAAGACCAAACTATCTATCTCTTTTCCCGTAGTGGTGATTCCTTTAAAATAGGTTGATACGTAATGGGCTGATGTGGGGATGTGTGCATGGCTGCTGTCTGGCTGTTCTCGTTCCAGGTGACTGGAGAGCTGTGGTTTCCAGGTCTGTCAGTGTAGCCCTCATCCCTGTCCTCTGTTCTCTCCTGCTATTAAAGTTCACACACACTCCCCACACACACCCAAACCCTAACAAAAACACAATCAAAAAAACCCCCTTTAATTCTGCTGACTCAGAGAGACACATTCTTGCCCTTCTGAATGAGGGGTGAGAGCTGTTTAGGAGAATTTAAATGAGATCCTTGCCAGCAGCACACAGGAAGGATCGACACTGTTAGATTAAAAGGCTGAGATGCTGCTGCTCACTTTAGGTTTTGCTGAATCATTTAACAAGGTGCAGAAAGTAGGTAAGCCCTGACTTTTTTTTGCTGAAGAGAGCCTCACAGGGTTATATTTGAGAATTGCATGGAGACTGAAAACATAGAAGGAAAATCGTAATAAGTTTCAGTGAACCTGGAAGGCAGGACCCATCCTGGTGTGAGTCAAAGGGTGTAACTCTGGCTTCTCTCCTGAATTTCATTAAGCAGACATATGTACTTTATGTTTATGTATACTGAATATTAAGTATATAATTACAGAAAATTACATGCAGTTTTTATTTTACTGCTCACACTGAATCTTGAAAAACATTAAAACTTGTCAAATATTTTTAAAATTTTAATTTTTTAAAAGGCTAAATCATGTTCAAATAAAATGTAAAAAAATACTATAAAAAGCCTTCACTAGTTACTTCATCTTTCAAAAAGCTTCTATTGATAGAAATTCATATTTCCGTTTTGTAAACGACAAGCTTCCAGATTTTAGTTATGTAATTGAAATATGAAATGTCTGAGAAGCAGAATTCTAGAAACCAGCATTAAGAATCTCTACTCACAGCTCATTTATTCAGTTAAGAAGTTGCCTTGCTTCAGTGTAATTTAAATGGTCAGGTCTGTTCCTTAGGACTCTGTGCCTTTTTGTTAGAGTTCAAATAATGAGATACTTTCATGTACCTTGTTTTGACATAATCCCATTTTTATGAATGAGTTTTAAAAAAATGAGGGAGATGTCTCTTACTAGAAAATAGTTTTCCTTTACTAAAAAATCCCTTTACTCCTGATGTTCGCTCCATTCAGCATCTTAATTGACAAGAAGGAGTATATACATAAAATGGTAGAGAATCCAGCTGTAGGAGGATATTTTTGAAACGATCACTTCCTGCCTAATTTGACCCTGAGTGAACAGTGGGGTTTTGTGTCTGTGCGTTGCAGCACAGGCTGCTGGGTTTCCCTGAAAGAGGAGCTGAGTGCTGTGAACTCCAGACCTCTGTGCACTGTCAGAAGCTCTTACTGTGCCAGTGTAATCTTTTAATAGACATGCTTGCCAGAATGACTTTTTCCTTCAAAGATAGAATGAGAAAGCACAGTTGTCATTTAAATTGCCTCTGTCTTTTGTAGTAGTTGGTAGTGTTCTGTTGACCAGGATTGGATAATTTAAAAGCTGTTTAACAAAATAACATGCTTGTCTTTGTGAAATATATACAGTGCTGAGAGACAGGAAGAAAAGTCTCCCTTGACAGAGTTCATGGGATTCTTTAGAAACTGAAGGATGCTGAGACTTGTCTGAGTAATTACAAAAGCTTTGAGGCGCCCATATTGAGCATTTGCATGATTTTCAGATGGCAAAGTGTGTTCAGCTGTCTTCGTGCACCCTCCCGTGTGTGTATGTGTGCACTTCAGTGGAGAGGGAGAGGATTCTCAGCACAGTTTTCATTGGGCTTTGCGTTTGTTAAACATATATTATTGAAATGCTGCCCAGGACACATCACTTCATCTTGTGTAGAACTTAAATCATCGTGTTGCATGATATGGTAAAATAAAAGAGATTGTGAAAGAGACAACTGTAAACATTCTGTTTGAAAAGATGTGCTCTTTTCAAAAGACCTTTCTGTTACAGCCAAATAACACAAGAAGCAATATTTCCTTGCCCACAGAGACATATATATCTATTTCTACAGAGGTTTATTTTGGATTCGGAGTTCTTCCAGTATCTTCATTCTTTGAAATAATTTTATACTTCCATGTTGACTTTCTCTGTGCTTTAAGTTTTAATCAAAGGTTCCTTGCTTCTGATGTTGAGTACTGATGTTAGCCTGTTTACATTCCACTGTTTTTCCTCTGTATTCGGTGAACATTCAAATGTGCTGGTGCCTTTTTGCTTTCATCTACCAAACTTAGCACACTCTCTTATTATTGACAGCTCAAAAAGATGGTATGCTAGTGGGCAAGATGCTGTGAATTATTAACTTTTCTTTGCACTTTGACAAATTTAGGTTATCTTTGTAAAGACAAATAATTTCTCTGAAGGAACCAAGACAGTAGAATGGTAAATAAGGCTTTGCAAACTTAAATTAAAATTTTTTAGCCAAATTTGAATTTACCACGTTTCTGAAACATGATTCTGAGTTACAATTCTTTCATAGGACTTGTACTTTTCATTTCATAGACTAAAGTATCAGAGGAGAGAATTTGATTGATTGTGATTTTTCCTTTCAGTTTGTCTTTCTCTATGGATTGATCAATAAAGCATTAAAGAATGTATATTGCCCCTCTACCTTTTTTCCTTAGAAATGCGATTTTGCAAAAGCAGTTTATTTGCTCCTTTCAATAAAGAGCCTGCACTCGACTAATTTGCAAGCAGATAAAATGTGCAGGAAACATATGTTTGCCAGGAAGCTTTTCTATTATCAAAACGGCCAGCAGGACAGGAACAATGTTTTTTTTTTTTCCTCATTAGGTGTTAATTTTCTTCCATAAAAAAAAAAAATAAATTAAAAATTGGCATACAACACTGATTAATATACACAAGCATGAGTGAATCAGAGACAGCATATGTTGCGTTAGGTAATAGACGCTTATTTGAGTTAATGTTTAGGTTGTGCTGGAAGTCCCAGGCACCAGGAAGGCCTTTGGAATCGGGGAGCGTTTTGGGCGGCAGACAGCAGGAGCGGTGTCATCCAGGGCACAGCTTGCCTTGGAGCAAATAGAAAGAAGAGGAGAAATGTTGATTTCAGCTGCCGGCGGACAGCCAAACAAAATAGGTTTGTTCGAGGTAGGGTAAGGCAAGCAGCAGGTTTAATACAGCTCGGTTAAGGAAATACAGTATTGGGAACGCTCATGCGGAATTGCATTGGAGATACAAAGTTACTGGTGACAACAGTAATTATTGACAGAGCCACATACTTACATCTAAAAAACTCTGGAATGGTGCTGAAGCATTCAGATGCCGGTTGTTCACACTCCCATCCTGTGGCAGTGCATCTGTTTATCGGGAATTATCTCCTGAATGTAAATGAATTTCAGTCCTAAGTCATTGCACCTGTTGCCAAGAGGTATTTATTCCAATCACTTGCCTAAAGCACAGGGAGTTATTGCTTGACGGTTTATAGCTCCAAAAAAAAAAAAGCTGTCATTTCAAAATCATTTGTTCAGAGAGGAGAAAATGGAGCAAAACAGTTCATTTTACCCTAAGCACTGCTATTTGGTAGTATTCACATTTGCACGGCACAAAGCTGCAATATTGATTTTTCGCTTACAGGGCCTCCCACAAGTTCTTTCTTCGATTGTCAGGATTGCAAGATGGATTGAATTACACTTTGCTTGTTGATACACTTATTTTTTCTTTGGTGATAGGAAAAAATTACAAGTAAAGCTTCAGCATAAAGATCATAGCAGCTCTGCTAGTGGACTTTGAATTTATTTATTTTATTTAGTTAAAATTCTTTCTGCACTACAGAGGCTCCTTAGGGCAGCATTCCCACCTAACACACGCTGCATTGTTTCGCTTTATTGCTTGCTGCTTTTGCAATGTAACACCTACATTGCAACCTCAGGTGTGTCCTCTGTTGCCTATGAAGTGATCTAACCTTGCTCTAATATTTTTAATGTTTGTCCTAATACAGAACTTCTTGCAGATGCCTGCAGGAGAAAAAACTGCAGGATAAAACACATTCATAGTCATTATAGCAGTTGCCATAGATGATGAAGTAAGATTTGCAGGCTGCTGATTTCTCTGTAGCAAACCTGCAGAGGTCTTGTGTTTGAATTCAGAGTATTTCCTAGCAGAAGTGGAGCCTGTGCTGCAGGACCCACAGTCAAGGTCAGTGCTGGTCACAGGGAGCTGTGTGTGGGTTTGTCAGCCCTGGCCCCATAGCTATCCTGAGCTGCTGATGCACATGAAGCCACTGACACCTCAGCAACTGTACCCCATGCTCCTTCCCTCCTGCCCTGGTGCAAACACCTCCTTGGACAGCTGTAGGTGGTGGGGACTCTGCATGTACCCCTCCCTGTGCCCGTTTTACGCCCTCACTGAACTGTGAGTGGCTTCTGTCTTCATTGTATTAATTTGCTGCATGGGAGGAACATGCAGGGTATTTATGTGATGGATTAGTGTTTTAGCTCTTTACAGCTTTCAGCCCATGACACCTTAGCAAGCCTGTAATAACAGTGTTGTTGCTCATGGTTTGTGCAGCTAAACTTGATGCCTTCCACAGCACTATGGCTACTTCTCTTGCTAACAAATACTGGAACATACTGGCAGAGTAACAGGACTGGTTTCCTGTAGGATATAGTTCCACAAAATAGAAAGGCAGACCCAGTCACTGGGCTCTGGCCAGCTGTTCTCCCTGTGCTGGGCGAGTTCATGCCCAGTGAAAGATCTGGTCCTCTGGGAACTCATCAGTTGCCTGCAGTAGAGGGAGGTGAGGGTCAGACCAGCCCGTGGCCTAAGTTCATTACACAAGTTGAACAAAAGCTGGTGCTGGTGCAAAGGGAAGGCAGGGATGTGCAGGTTGAGGAGGGGTGGATGGGAAGATGGGCTCTGGCTGCCAGGGAGACACATCCTTATACTTGCGTGATCATTGTAAAAATCTTCTGCCATCTTAACAGATAGTCATCTCCATATAGTAGGAGTTTTAATCCACAGAATTCAATAGAAAAAGTAATAGCCTCTGGTTCATGGAAAAATTTACTATCAAGGGGTTATCTCAAGTTGTTCTTGATTTTTTTAGGTGCTTGCTTCCTTGCTTCTTCCAATGCATCGTACTTTTTAGGAAGAGTTTATTTTCTTCGCTTTTAAAAAACCAGAGATCTAACTTTCCATACTTAGCAGCTATTTGTCTTTGCTGTCACAACTGGTCTCCAACAGCCTGCACAGAAATATCAATGGCCTTGTGTTACTGTATTATGAAGGCATTTTTAAAAAATAGGAAATTCTCATGAAAACTTAGGATTCACTCTTTTGAAGAAATAGGTTTTTAACACTGCTATTTTACCCAGCTTGTCCTCCAAAAGTCACACAATTTTGTAAGAGACAGAAATACTGTTTAATAATAATCCATCAGTAGCTGTGTACAAGAAACTGTAGTATGCAGATAGTTTTATTCTGATGTAATATGTTCCTTTGCATTAAGAAATGTCTCTGAAAGACTAAAGATATAGATGAATGGCTGAACCTTGTTTTGTTTCTGAAGTATTTTATACTGCTTCATTGGAGAAGTTACTTATTTTTAGGAATTCTGTTAAGCAGAAAAAACATGTTAAAAATTAAAATTCTGTGAAACATACCATTTTTGTGAGAGATGGGGAGATTTTATGCAGTATACATCTGCGATTTGTGGTACTGATAATTTCTGCATTTGTTTCAAAATCTTACCTATATGTAGTTAAATTTATGTAAAAGACACAGCAAGTAGCACTGGAGTTCAACTAGGTGAAGTGTCAGCATGTATATTGGATCATGTCCATGCTGAGGTCACAAAATAGCTAAGCAAAAGTAACCAGCTCTTCCTGGAGAAAGGGAGACACAAAGTAAAAGAGACTGATGAAGTTGGAACTATGGCTTTGGGCTTTTTTTTGTGGTTGTATTGTTTTCTTTTTTAAAATCACTTCTGCAAATCCTGCCTGCTCTGCTGCTTACCGCTTCCAGACACAGCCTGTCTGACTGTGCCCAAGGAGTGGAGACAGAAGCAGAGAGAAAAGAGGTGGAAACTGGAACGTGCAGTGTAGCCATGCAGACAGGCATCACTGTCTGCTCTGCCCAGGATTAGAAGCAGTGAAGAGGAATCTCCTCTTTCCCCACATTAAGGGCACAGCATCCATGGTGTAGGGATGTGACAGTTCCATGAAAGATGCCTCACTTAGCATGGTACCAGGTCAAACTGTGTAAAGGTCCACTTCCTTTAGCACACGAGAGTTAGTGCTTATGTGACAGAAAAAGAATAGTTCAATTCATTACATCCTTTAGGCTCAACCCCATTTTGTCCTTGTTTTTTTTTTCAAGGTTTCAGCCGAGCAGCACTCCCGTTTGGTTTGGTGAGGAGGGAGCTCTCCTGCGAAGGCTACTCCATCGACCTGCGCTGTCCAGGCAGCGATGTTATCATGATAGAAAGTGCTAACTATGGACGGACAGACGACAAGATCTGTGATGCTGACCCTTTCCAGATGGAGAACACAGAATGCTTCCTTCCAGACGCCTACAAAATTATGACACAAAGGTAAAAATACACAAATCGTGGTGAGGACTAAAGAGGGAAAATGCCTGCATTAATACAGAGAGAGGTACTGTACGAAATGGAGATACTGTAAGAAATGTTGAGTTGTAACTGCCACTTTGCTATTCAGGTAGTATTGTTTCTATCCAATAATATTTAAAGGAAATAAAAACTACCCAGTTGCAATTAGAGGCTTTGGGGGGTTTTAATTCATTCAGAAACATTAAAAAGCAGAAAGATTACTCCAAGAAGAATGAAGCAGTTTCGTTATTTGGGGATTCCCTATCTCCTTGTCTTTCAGGGGGTCAGACAGCCCTCAGAATCTTTCCAAATGGCTGCTGTATTTTTCAGTAAATGCAGTAAATCACTGCTGCAGTTCCTAATAGTAGTTCCCTCCAATGGAAAATGTCAGAATGATTACATGCCAGGATGATTATATGCCATTATACATGTGTGTACGAGCATACATGTGCACATAAGCACAAGTTAGGGACAGCACTTGACATTCAGAGAAGACAGAAGAACCAACCAAGAATCATAAAATCATTTAAGTTGAAAAAGACTTTTAAATCATTGAATCCAACCATTAGCCTGGTGTTGCCAATTTCACCTCTAAGTCATGTCCCCAACAGCCAATAGAAGTATTTTTATTACAAAAGGTGCATGAGAGCTCAGGATCACAGAAAGCCCTGTGCTAAAGGCCGTGTATGGGCAGCAGTCACCCACTACTGACAGTTGTGGAAGTGCCAGCACAAATCAGTCACTGGCATTGCTACTGGCTTAAGCTAAAAGTCTGAGTGAGTTCAGGATTGGTTGGAAGTTTTCCTCTCAGTGTCTTTTTCCTAGGGTGAGGAATCTGAACAAAAAGGGGATGGGAGTAACTTGGAAGCTTTCTGATGCATGTACACAGATGTGTCGAATGAAATATGCAGGTTGTCCTGTCTTCTGTGCTCCATTTCCTCTGTTCTGTTTGAACGTGGTAACACTTAGTAACATAGTTACCTCTTATAAATGGTCTTCTATTTTGATTTACCAATTCAGTTGAGTTGTCGTGAGTGGGACTGTTACAATTTTTTATCATTTTTTATGTGAAAATGCAGATGTTTTCTACTTCTGTAATCAAATATTTGGGCTGGATCTCAGACTTCAATTTCAAATGCTGGAGGTAAATTGAGGATATAAGGTCTTTTATTTCTTGTTCTGTGTTGAACCTGTGGTTTGTTTTGTGATCAGTAAGGGAAAGGCTCCATCACTACACTATTAAAAAGGTGATATAACTTCTTTAAATCATGTTTGAATTATCTTCTTGTGGTTCTAGTTGGTAGTTGTTAATTAGATCAAGCCAGATTTCCATCGAGACTGCAGCAGCAGTGTCATCATCCTCTAATCTGTCAGCTCCCTTTGAAACCACCTTCAATTGCTTTTGTAAATGTAGTGCCGTTGTGTAGACTTCCTTGTTGTGTAAAATGCATGTTGTGTTTTGATCAAAGTCTTCCTTATGTTCACTGCAAATATACAGATTAGGGTAGTCAGAGACAAATATAGAGGCACAATCTTGCTTGAAGTGACATCAGACTGTTACTGAAAAGATGAAATTTCAATCTTTCCCTTTCAGATAATCAGCTGTAAATATATGATAGCAAAGTGTATTTTTGAACTTCCCCCATCTTCTACTCTTATGCTTTGTTTAGCATTAAAGTTGTGATCACATGTAGGACATTGGCTTAGATTATCTATGCTCAAAGAGTTTTTCATTTTTGTTCTCTTTTTTTTGTCTGAACAAATGGCAGAGATCATTTGACACTTTGCTTTCTATTTTTGTCTGACATTTATAGCAATTTGGAAGTTTGCTTTCATAGTTTTCTTTCTTTGATCCTGTCATTAAGTAGAAAATATGTTTCCTGTCTTGCTTAATCTTTTCCAAAATTGCTCAATTTGTACTATATTGCAAGCATAGAAGAATGTTGCAAATTTCTTATGAAATATTAAAAGTTCTTATTTATTTATTTATAACTGCATTGGTGATTGTAATTTTTTGTTGTCTCAGGCAAATTGTTGTTTGGTACTCAGCACGTGTCCTTGATCTGATATATAAAAGTAATGCATCAGCTGTATTTTGATGGCAGCAATTGCATAGAAAAATCTAACCTGAAGGACTATCAGATTCATTGGTTTTCTTTTTTATTTAATTGGTTAGAGCTTTTGATGACAGCAAAATCTTTTTTTCTCTACTTTTAGAAATAAGCAGCAATAGTTTCTATATTTCTACTTAAAATCTTGCAGTGTTTACTTTCAAGGACCTGTTTTTATCACTTCAGTCAACCTTGTTACCACTGCATTTGACCACTCAATTCAGTTTAGACGTACAGTTAAATGTAGTCCCACAGCAATTATAAAGTACTCATTATTCATTTGCAACATTAATCCACAGCTTTCGCACAGCAACTACATTTACTGCAATTACAAGGTGAAAACACTAGCTTAATGAGATCAATACTGTGAAATCAGAAGATTGAAAAATAAGCTGAGGTTTCCAGTTTAACACAAAGCCATGTAATCACGTGGCCTGCTCCCCTCACAGAGAATTTGAGATAGTAGCACACAGACCACGCCAGTGTCCGCTGATGCGTCAGCTCCTCTTTCTCAGAAGAGCTGCTGCTTAATCTTTTCTACCTCACCCTATTTTTTCTTTTCAACAGTTCTCAAAAGATTTTTAAGTTAATGTGTTCCTAGGAAGCCTGACTAGAACACTAATGACTTCATTGCTTTGGTTTTACCTTTGTAAAGTAGTTATTAAATTTTTAGTCCCTGATTGAAATTATATCCCAATTATTCCAGAATAAAGTCTTTCAGATGTATTTAGATTCTATGTAAACTTCAGACTGGCATGGTTGAAATTAAAGCTTTGAAGAAAGAGACTAGACCTTTAGAAAATCCTTCTCCTCTTTCACACTTCTCTGATAATTAACCCCAACGTTTGCATACCGTCAAGTTTGAGAGTTTCTACCACATGCTGCAGTTCAGTACAGAAATAAGCTAATTTCTGGAATATTTGGTGAGCAAGTAACATAAGTGAGTGGCAGAGGACCCATGTTTCAGGCACGTTTTAGTTCTTAAAATAGTCAAACTCCTCTGTGCTCTGCTGTCCTTTAGCTGGGACAAATCTCTTGTTTCCTTTTCATTTAAAAAGAAATTAAATGAACAGGGAAGCAGAGGATGCAAAGCAGCCTGAGGAGACTGCTCTAGTTGCTTGCTCACAAAGTACGTTTGTGTGGCTGTAGCAGAAACTGTCATGAAACTTTGAAGCTGATAGGGCTAATGCTGCTCTTTATAGGCACGGCAGAGATTTGAAAATTAACAGCATAAAATTTACTTATGACCTCGTATTATCCATTACTATGGCAAGTGGATTGCAGGTGGATCTTGTGAGTTCTGTTCAAACTGTCTGGGTGTTTATGTACATTTTCTGTCTCCTGTGTCTGCTATGGTCTGGACCATAGGTTTTTGTTAGGACAAGTACTAAGCATTACCTAGGTACCACACAGAGTTTGAGGGTCTGTTTTATTAGCTAAAAAGAATAGAAGATATTTAACAGATATTTCTAAATATGTTCTTAAAATATATTTCAATTCAAAGGTCACTTATGTATGTAATTTTTTATTGGAATAATAAGATGCTAAGATGGATTCTTACATGCTGGAACCATTTTTTTTTTTTTTAATTCCAATTAGGGGTTGCTAAGTGGGAATCATTTTTCCTAGTTCTAAATTTTTTGTTTAGGATAAGTTCAGGGTTATTTGTTGTCACGACTGGATAATGATCTTTGTGATTCCAGGACAGTGCAATTAGATTTTTTTTTTGTGTGTGTGTGTGTATTTAAATATATACTTGGATGGTGTGGCGGATAATAATTTGGAATAATATAATTTTAAATCTTGGTAAATCCCATATTTAAAAAATGACAAGTCTGTTCCAATCTGTACACCTTATTTTTTAAACAGTTGTAGTTATAACTGTTGTTGGGGCTAGAAAATTAGCATTTTGTATTTAAAGAAAATGAAGCCTATTCACTCAGAATCTATGGGTTCATTCACACAGATGCAAAATTCAAACATTTGCTTTTGACAGCCAAGTTAATGTTAAGTTCAGAAGGAAAAAACTGTTTCCCTTGTAATAAAGGCTAAAATACCTTGAATTTTTAAATAGGAACTGTATGTTCTCTGATCTGATACTGAAAGTATTGTAAACACTGAAAAGAAGAAAATTCAAAATGTTTAAACTTCTTTTGCAGACCATGTAAACATCTACATTAAAAGAAAGTAGTCTCACAGTTGGGATATTCAGTTTATTTTGGATGTGATTTTTGATCTGCAACAGAAAGGCAGCTGTATCAGTTCTGCACTGAAATAGCCTTTAAATTCTATTTTCACCTACAATTTATACTATAACTGTGGCTTTTGTGAACTTTACATCTTTGCTAAGCATGTTTAATCAGTATAATTTTGCTTTCTAAATATGCACAAACAAGGCAGACCTCATTTTCCATAGGTAAGCTTAAACATAAAAATATGTCAGGTGTAATAGATGAACTTAGGCAGCTGTAATTCTTTTTTTTTTAGATACTCTTCCCTTTTTAAACATTGCTGCAGAAAAATAAAATGATTAAAAGAAGAGTAGCAAAAAAGGTCCTCTTCAGCAGTGTTTGTTTTTTCTGTTGCATCTATCCTGTCCTATCTATAGCACAAGCAACACATGTACCTTCAATTACCATGTCCTTCATGACACCAGTGACGAGTTCACGCCTGGGTTTTTGTTACCGTGAGCTTTTCTCACATGGCAATGCTCCTAACCTGTTACGTCCATCATCCCTCGGTGAGACAGCTGCACTTCAGCAGAGGGCAGCTTTCAGGACGTAAGTGACGCGCCCCTGCCCTGCTGAGTGACCGAGGCAAAGCTGAAGGAAGCAGCATATCCATTCCTTCTCCCAGAATTTATTTTTTCTTAATCCATCCCATGGGAGATTGGAAGACTGGAGGTGCTCATTCTTCTCCATCTATTCACACGTCCAAGAAACAGGTCATTTTGAAAAATCCTATATGTAAATGAGTGAGACATTTTTGAGAGAAAACAAATTGAGTTCTATTCCAAAGAAGGCTCATCTCTCAAGCCCTCTTTCCTGTTCCTTCTTGTCAGGTCTGCAGGGAATGCACTGTCACACCGTATTAGTGTCCTTTCAAAGGAAAACAAGTTTGGTCTGTTCTGTAATAAAGTGGATATGAGTGGATAAAGCAAATCTTCCTCTGGACTCCAGGCTTGGGTGGACACTGGGTAAAATCTATAACCAATGAATCTCATTCATCGTAGCAAAAAGCTGTAGTCAAAAGGAAACTTGGCACAAGATGCTTTGCTGGTAAAATGCAGAACCTGCTGTGGGTCACTGCAGACCTGAATTCCAGCCTGTGCAAGACTTCCAAAGAGAAGCATTTCTTTCAAAAACAGTTCTTCAGACAGGGCCCTGGGTTGATTCAGTGTTTAAACTGCAGCATACCTCAGATTGGCATTTCTTGGTATGACTTACAGCCTTTTTCACGGGATGGATTTTATCCTTTGCCATTTGGAGCTGCCTGTAATTGAGGTAATGGCACACTGCACTTCAGGGGTCTGCCAGGCTTAGGCAGGGACTCTGCTGACCCTTGCTGCTATCCTTGCTTTTTCCCTTGCTTTTCCTTCTGCAGCCGAAGGTTGCTTCTCTTTGGTAAAGATACTATCAGGTGAAAAGTGTTTTCGAATAAGAGGTGCACCTTTCCTTTTTCTGCTTTCTGTGTGTCTTTCCTTTTTATGTCAGAGAAATCCCAGTGCTGATGGCAGGGTAGCACAGGCTGTTGTGGATCAGGTATGATCTTAGAATTTGCACACGTTGGAAGTTGTGTCATGCTGAAGCTGATCTCACAAACGAGGACCTTTTGTTTTGGCATGCCAGCACTTTCTGTTACAGCTTGCTTACAACTGCTTCACAAAATATTTACCATACAACATTATCAACATTAGATGTCTTTTTCTTAAGCACCCTTTTAAAAATGAAGACTTTCTATTAATCTGAAATAGGTATTAGTGCTGCAGTCAACCCTGTGACTATTTTGATGTTGCAGAAGCTTAAAATGCCCTTTATCGTGAAACTAAGCTTTTCACAATACCAAGCCTTGGCCAGATTGATTTTTGTTTTGCTTTCTATGTGTTAGTCACAAGACTTAGTTATGACTCAAATACAAAGAAAAAAGCAGAAATATATGTAGACTGTTTTCATGAACAAGGCATAATCACAGAGCTTAGAAGTTTCCTGAAACACACTGTAGTCCTTGGTGTTATTGCAGCAGAAAACAGTAATACCTGTGACTGAGAAGAACCTTTTCTGGCACTGTATATTTTCACTATCTTTAATTCTTAATTTGAAAGTAGTAGGTCTAGGTTTACTCATTAAAAATTAGGGGGGTTTGTTAGTGGGGTTGTTCTATCATGGCATTACTTTAGTAAATTAAATACAAATCCTCATATTACAAGGTTCTTAGCAGTCAGGTGAGGGGAAATATCTGTCAGTGGTACTTGATCATCGTTTTGCAGTGTGCTCTATTTTAATTTCCTGCAGAAGAAATTTTATTACACACATGCAAACACATAACACACAGGCACATGGCTATAGTCATGACATTGGACAGGCTACAAACGAAACAACAAAAGGATCATTCATACCAACTAACTACATTTAAAATTTAGATTTAGTTTCCTTCAAAAAATATGGGATTCATTATTTTATTAGGGTGTAGCTTGAAATTCTATTTGGTGTTTTCTTATCTATATTTAAGTAGTTTTCTTTCTTTATTATTGGCAAAACCACAATAAAATTCTTCTTAAGTCAGCGTATCTCTTATCTGGCA
>WAAG01062075.1:0-26627 GCA_013390105.1 Tichodroma muraria
TATTTAGTGCAATACAACAGTAAGGTTGCTTTTCTGAGCTATTCAAATTTTGTAGGCTGGACTAGAATCTAAATGTAGCATTTTAAACAACCTTAGCTTTGCTCTGCTGGACTGTAGTAGCTTGCCACAGTCTGAGGCCTCCCTGGTTTGGAGAGGCTGATGTCACCATAATAACTCAGTTCTTTGAATCTCATTAAATATCATTAAGCATGTTTACCCCTAGCTCCTGTGAAGTCTTTCAGTCTTCCCCCATTGTGAGAACATGCCTTGCAATGTCACCTAACTCACTGTGTGTGGGAGGTTCTGTGTGTAGCTCTGGTGGGTGTGAAAGCCCAGCTCCTCTTGAGCTGTGCCTTGCCTTGCACAGAGCTGGCTCTTGCTGCTGGCTATGATATCCTGAGTGTAGTGGACTCTGAGCCCATGCATTAGGTACCACTTCAAAGCACTGTTCGGTTGTGGAGTTTGGTGCTGTGGCCCTTGTTTTGCACATGGCAGTCTGGGCATCACGGTACTAAGGGATTTATCTTGGTATTAAAGTACACATCTCATCACTAAGATGGCAACAGAAAAGGAGATTGTTTTATGACTCTCTTCAGTACGATCACAGCATTTAAATCTTTGCATTACAATTTCTCTAAACAAATCTATTAAAGTTTTTACAGACCTTATCTGGTATTTCTAACATGGTAGCCTTGATGGAGGTGAGAACTGGAAAATATCAGATAGAATTTAAGATATCTGAAGCTACTACTATACAACTTTCTTGTGAGAAATAAAAGGAGGCATTATCACCAGCTATAATTCTAAGCCAAAGGCACATAAACTTTTTGAAGCTCAATGTGCCTTCAAGTTTGCATTCTACACTGCTTTTCTTGGCTTTATTTTGCACGACGGGAAGCTGCTGATGGTTTGTTTCTCACTCATGTGATCTCTGCCAGCCCACAGAGCAGTGTCTGAGGTGTGACATGGAAGCCAAAATGCTCTCAGCTTCTGTGGAGCTGTCGCTGTTATGCTCTAGCGATATAACAACAACACAACTCACTCTCAGAAGGCAAGTGGCAGAAAGCACTTTATTAACACACTTACACCTTTTATAGTGTGATTTGCTAGAAGAGAATACATTGGCCAAGAGAAAATACAGTAAATCCATTGGACCAGGAGAAGACAACACCCCTTGATAAAAATTAAGGCATAAACATCATGTCTCCCAGTTGTGGAATCTAGACAAACACCAGGTGTTAGATTTGTTTAAATTCTTTTCTCCTGCTTTCCCAGGACCAGCCTGATTTTCTCTCACTGATGGCTGTCAGAATCCACATGGAGCCATCCCTGGTGCTGTACAAGGCCTCTGAAGGTTACCTGTAAATCTACTCCCTTCAGCCTTCCTCATGGAGATCTGGAGAGGGAATGGTATTTCTGGCCCTCAGGTGACAAAGGGTCTGTTCAGGCTGTGTCCTGTAAACAGCCCAGATGAGCCACTGTAATTTAGAGTTCATTACTCTTGCACTTCATACTTCTTAGAGAATATTTTGGGTGATTTGATGCCTCTTCTAGCTCTTGCCTGCAGGCCCTTTGCTGTCACTAGCCCTATGCTTGTGGAAATAGCATAGCACTGAAAAAAGGTAAAGCTTTATGAGAGTAAAAAGGCTTTCCTGTATTTCAGTATGGCTTAAAGGAAAGTCTTTTGTGTAATGACAAGGATTTCAGAATTGGCTATAAAACCAAAAGTTGTTTTACCAGTAGAAACTCTGAAGAAATCTGCAGGATGAGTTTCTGACAGAAGAGCATGCAGGTTTTATATTATTTTGACAGTGAGAACTGAAGGCTGTGCAACAGGGAGCCATTTTTCATCAGTAAGAGTAAGCTTAATTTAAAATTGTATTAATAAATGTCATAGTTTCAATTTTAAAGACGGCCTGTCAAAATGCATAGCAAAGTTAATTATAAGGAAATAACTGTACTACAAATTACAGTTTCTGTTATTAAATTTCTCAGTCATTTTGGATTGCATATGGGTAAGTGAGAACCAACTACTTTATTATAGAAAATAGTTTACGAAGAAAAATACATCAAAGAC
This sequence comes from Tichodroma muraria, assembly GCA_013390105.1. Classification (NCBI taxonomy): domain Eukaryota; kingdom Metazoa; phylum Chordata; class Aves; order Passeriformes; family Sittidae; genus Tichodroma; species Tichodroma muraria. The sequence goes on from WAAG01062075.1 coordinate 2,078, forward strand.
TGACTTTGAGGAGTTTCAAGTGGATGTAAGGTAAAATGCCATAGAAGAACACATAGTCAGTGACACTGTATGTATCACGCTATAAGGTTGTCATCAGTTTTGTCTGAAGTTCTTTCTTTCTTCAAAAAAATGAAGGAAAAAGTCCCATTTTTCCTTCAGTCATGTGCAACAATGCTTTGTTTTTTTTCATTGTCATGACAGTAAGAGTGAGCCTCATTGCATTAATACCATCATCTGAGCTATAAATACACAACAAACCATAGCAGGAGTCAGTGTAAAACTGAGCTTTAAGCAAGGTTTATGGGTAATTTCTGGAGCAATATTATCAAAGTATCTATAGCAGTAAGTCTTCTGCAGTAAATGTCATAAAATATTGAGGAAGGGAGAAGAACATTGTCCTGATCACTGAGATGTGATGATCCACCTGTCTTGTGGTAAAACTCAGAGTATCTTTGGACCTTCAGACACTGTGTAATGGGATAGTATTAAATTGCTTCTGGTAGTAAAAGATAATGATCTCTCTCACTGGGTTGACCAGAAGTTTTGAAAATTATAATCCAGGGTTTCCATCGGAAAACTGATAAGCAGTTTAGAGTTTAAGTGTGGTTGAAGAAAATAGGGGCATGGATTTTAAATGCTTTTTGCTTTTTTGAAACAGAAACCTTGACTCTGGAATTGCTTCTTGCAATTTTTTTTTCTTCTCTCAGTCTTAAAAGGCTTTTATTCTTTTTTCAGAAACATGATACTTTACATCTTTAATTGTAAAATTATGTGTATATTATGTTCTTTACTGACTTAGAAAAACAACTTTACAACATTCTGAGGCAACCTAAAAGCGCGGGTCTGCAGTGGCACCTGCAGAATGTTGTATAGGGCACCAGTATTTGCAGTCACGCTTTCAGTCCTTGCGATACTGTTGTATTGATTATATGCAACTACAGAGCAGTGAAAAGGGATCAAGGTACTGTGAAGTACTTTGTTTACAGGGCATTCATGGAATGTTCCTGTCACTCAGGAGCCCCTGCTCTCCTGTGCATGTAATTTCCATTAGGTTACGTAAGCTGGCTTCACTCCATTCTGCCCTACTTAGGGCAAATCCATCAGTGCTGCTGCGCTGGAGGGGGAGTAAAACAACCCTTTGTGACAGTTGGTCTGTTTATTCTTTGTTTGCTTGGAGTTGAGTGGTGTGTGACAGGGCGCTGTAGCTTGGGCCAGAGGTCTGGGTGGTTTTCTGTGTTCTATGTGGTGGGGCTTGACCTCCAAACGGAAATCAACAGTCATGAAATGGAGAATTGTGGAAAACCTTTGCAAAGGAGAGCTTTCGTCCTGACTCCTGTTAAATTGATGCTGCCTTGCAACCTAGAATGTTAGAAATTTAAATCATCCACCAGCGGAAAAGATTTAACATTATCTCCTGTTATAGCTTGGATGTTTCCCTCTTCCCTGTGAACTGGTTTGGGGAACCTTACAAAAGTATGATAGTGTCGTGGTTTCAGTCTGAAACCAGACATAAAAATTAATTTGGGTTGTGGTTATAGGTTGCCAATTCAAAATTCTGTAATCAAGAGCAAAGCATGTTCAAATTAGAAAAGAACAAACTTTATTAACTAACATAAAAAGAAAGAAAGAAAGAAAAAAAAAAAGAATCAGAATGAAACCTTCAAAACACTCTTCTTCTGTCCTCACATTTTCTTTCATTCTCACTGACAACATACAGAAATCACATTTAGAATTTGCAGTCCGTTTTCTCAATTCTAGAATAGTCTTTCTTCAATTCTTCTAGGGATTGGAGCGTCTCTTATTTGCTATGGAAAAAAAAACAAAACCAAACCAAAACAAACATTCTATGATAACAGCAGCCCGAAACGTCTGTATCATGAAATTCCTCCCATGTTCACAGCTCTTTCATAGCTGTGCCTCTGGGCCAAAATCGATATATGGGGTTTATTTTTAAAGACANGGCCTCCCCTGCCCCGCCCGGCCGCGCCAGGCCCGGCCCGGCCCAGCCCGGCCACGAGGGCCGCGGCGGAGCGGCCAGGCAGCTCCTGTTACCTCTTCTCCAACCGGGAACCAGGAGAAGGAACTTTCCCGGGTTCACATTTAAAATGTGTATTCACAAAGGCGAACCCATGCTTTCATTGGTTTCATCATGTGTCAATATTACACATTGGCCAATCAGGGCCAAACCACAACAGATAGCTTGAGTAACCCAACAGAGTTCTGGGCTGGACATATGGGTACTTTGAGATGATGTGCTGTGTCTAAATTGAAAGGATAATAAAGGGAAGCAAGGATGGTAAAATGTCATTTGTGATAGGAGTGATACCTGGTGTTTTCCAATTTGTCCTAGTGAACGGAAAAAGAAAAAGAATATGTAGTAAAATATTTGAGATAAAAAATAGTACTGTTAAACTCTGAGCTTGAGAAGGCATTTAAAATTAAAATTATAGAGCATAAAAAGTGTTCATTCACATCTGCCAATAAAGTAATTGTATTACTGAGTTTTCAGCCAGGCATAGGCTATGCAAAGCTTTGGGAGACTACAGCCTGCATGTTGGGCATCTGCTGATTTCAGAAGCCTTTAGAATTCTGAAGAAACGGGCCTTGCTGTTTCAGCTTTTCCACAAAACTTTTATTTAATTGGCAGACTCCTGCAAGAGAATAGTGTTGCCAGGAAGAAAATGATGGCGTGCCCCAGAGTCACTGAGCAGAACAACCTGATGATTTCTGGAGACACTACTGACACAATTCTTCAGTTTCCCTGCTGTCTCCTGGGCTCCAAACAGGACCTGATTAGTTCTGCCAAATGCTTTCTGCTGCTGCTCAGCAGATTTGTCAAAGGTGGCAGAAACACAAGCCATTTGACTAGTATGCGCTGGATGCTTGCTTTCCTGAGAGATTCTATGCTGCATTTTGGGGAGATATTTTAGACCTAAGAACAGCAGACTTAGAAAACCTTCGGGATTTGTTCTGCAGAACTTATTGTAGCTGTATTACTCTTCCCCTCTGCTGGTGGTGAGCAGGGCAGTGGATTCCCCATGGCCCCTGTTTGAAAACAAAGACTTAGAGATAAGGAAAACAACTTCATTTAGTTTAATTTTTTCAGGTAACACAGGTGCATGCTATTTCTATGGTGTAATGGGATAACTGGGTCTCCTTAGTGCAGCTGGAAAGATGCTACTTGAATGTTAAGAGTGCTAGTTTTGAATAAAGTAGTGCTGATAGGAGGCATTTTTAAGCATGCAGTCAGATAGGGGATATTATAGAAATTTATGAAAGACTAAACATTTGCTCCCAGAAAATGGGTCAGAGCAAAACTACAGCAGTGAATATACACAAGTATTAATTCTCCCAGGAGGATTTTTGCCTCATTCCTAATCTTTGGTTTATAAAAAGGTCTTTGAAACTTTCTTCGCACTGGTGAAAAATTGCATTGACCCCAAAATAGTTATTCATTTTTTTTTAGATTTATTCATGTGGTTGAGTCATTGCAGCCAGGGGATCTTAACTAGTTCTGGTTGTATTGAAATTTATAATGAACTTCAAAAGAATTATAGTGACTATGGATTTTTAGCCATTACATTTACAGAAAACTGTAACTATGGGAATCACTATGCTTGCCAATTGGCAGGCAGAAATGATTGCTCAAACAGGTAAAAGGCAAATAAAAGGGATGGTGATGACCTGTAGTTTCCTAAGGTAAAACATAAAGGAGTCCCAGGAGATGTAATTGCTAGGTGAGCTCTCAGTTTTGTCTTGTCATCTTCCTGATTTTCAGTACTATTTAATTAAGTGTGATGAGTAGGGGATGAGGTACAATGGAGCTCCCTGTTAACAGAGGAATTTAAGGCAAGACTTACTCAACGTGCTTAGAATCAGGTCCCTTTGTAACAGTAGTATAAATGTAATAAACCATGGCTTGTGTTATATACTCAGTTTGTTACACACTTTCTTATTAATATTCAGCTTTCATGTGCTTCTGAAGATGCAAGATAACAATGTGATATTTAGCCATAAGGCTCAGATAGCATTTGCCAGACAGGTGAATTGCTGCTCTTTGATTTACTCCCCTCCATTTTCATAGACCAAACAAATGTTTTTGCTTGACTTCTGAAAAATCTCCTATTTAATTCTGTATGGCAGCAACATTGGGAGAAGTTCTGTTCACAATGATATTTCTAATTGCCAGTAATAGAGTATAGGCATACTGCCAAATGTGTATTGAGGTTGCTGGTATGGAATTTACCATTTCAAATAATTAGGGCAAAGCAGTTAATTCAAAAACTTTCTTGTATGTTTTCAGGCTGTTATCACTCGTAATATATGTCTTAGAAGGAAAAATCTTAAGGGTGAGAAATCTGTTTTCAAAGATGCTGTAATTTTGTTACATAATTAAAATTTCTTAAGATAAAGTACTTCATGAGAAACAAACAAACAAAAAAACTGGCAGAAAAATACTCTCAAACCCACATACAGAGATAGAGATAATATACTCATGGAATATATCAAATTTGTTACAAACAGCTTCTTCATGTTGATTAGAGCCCAGGCTATCATGAAAGGAGTAAAAACTGTATTTTGAGTCTGTCCAATAGTCCTAACTCCAGTATTGGAAAGCTGACCAGGTAATTTAGACAAGTGTGAGGGCTTAGTCTTTTGAATGTTCTTGTGTCTTGGCCCTGTTGTGTGCAAGGAGTGAGGTAAAAATCTCAAGTAGAATGTTTCATTCAGTTTAACTCTGGTGTTGAGTGTCCAGATTGCATTGTTATGCACCAAGTCTTGTTGACAAAGAGGAAACACGTATATAAAATAATTTATTGCTAGTGTAATAGGAACCTTCACAGTCTAATCAAAGAATCATTATTAGTCCACATCCATTTACTGCAGGAAAAAGAGGAAATCAATGCTGCATACAGAACTACATCCCAGTAATAAACAACACAGGTAAAACTGTTACATACACACAGCACTAACTAGTTTCAATCCCTTTTCCTGATGTTATTCTCACCATTCCATGCTCTTCTGAATACTAAAATAAAGAGCTTCAGTCAGGTATTTGAGGGTAGGGATGATGTACCCCTTTGCCCTGGAGTGTATTAGGTTGATGTTTTGGTTTCTTTTTTTCTTTCTCTTTTTTTCTTTTTTATCCATTTTAATTTACATGGTAGGAAAACTACATATGGAGTACAAAGTAAGAGTTTTTAAAGCAGATCCCTTCATCTGTTAACTTTTCTGCCTGCTGGATTTGCTACCTCCTCTTCAAACATGCTTTATTTTCTCTCTGGGAAATCAGAGACTGTGTCGTGTTGGGATCTTTTTCAATGACATTCTTGCTTGGAATAGATTGCCTTTCTGCATCAGGAGCAAACATCAGCCATAAGTAGATCAGAAGTCTCCAGGAGCAGAGAGATTTGTGTACTGTAACTTTCCTTGATACCTATTCAAGAAAACTTGCGAAGAAAGCCTAGGATGAGACTGTATTTTAATTTTTCTAGTGACAATTCCTCTTCTTGTGGAACACTTCCTTTTGTTGATTGAAAGATTATCAGCAGAGTTGTGAGCTTTGGGGGACAGCATGGTGGTCTGGAGAGTCTCTGTGGATTTTGAAGCACTGGCTGGGCTCAGGTGTCAGGCTGTCTGCTGCTGCTATTAGAATGGGAATCTTGGGCAACTCTAAGAGGGAAGGCAAGAGAGGACATGTTTTAATTCCTAAAATGGCATCAGCAGAGGAAAAACCTGAAGAAGGGAATTGCTGTGAAGCAGCAAACCCCTTCCTTTGGTGTACCATGTCTTGTTTAGGAGCTGTATTTCCATAGGCATTCTGAGCCTTCAGGACTGAATCAAAATGGAGCTGCCCTTTCTGTGAAGACAGGGGCTGTGAAGTGAGAGTTTTCCTGGTCGGTGTGGGGGTGTGGGTGGCTGGTGCTGCACCAAGGGCACTTTAAACACTGGCATATGCTTCCCGGGGCAAGGCACTGCTGTGCCCTGAGGGCGGGAGCGAAGGTTCTGGAAGGCTCTGCGGGCACCGCCTCCCCGGTGTCAGGGACTGCGTGGAGGGGAAGCTGCGGGTGGATGTCTGTCAGGAGGGAGGCCGGGGAGTGCCTCCGGGCGCCCTGCTCTCTGTCCACAAGGAGGATTTACTTCTGATGTTTGATTGTGGACTTGGGCACTTCCAGCCGTAATGTCGGCTTGCCTCAGGTGCTGAAGCGACCATTCCTGGAATGGCGGGCAGGGCGCTGTCTGGACAGCTCTGTGGGAAGGAATCACGGCAAGAGAGGAAGGGCGGCACCAGCGTGTGGTGAGGCAGCGAGGAGAGCAGCGCTTTTGGCAGGAGTGCCCAGGAGCAGGAAAGGTTGCAGCAGGGAAAAGGTGGGTCTGGGCAGTGAGGAGAAGGTGTGAGCCTTGCTGTAGGAGTCAGTGTGGGGGAATGGGCGTCTGAGGGGGAATCCCCTTCCTTGAGCTCTCCGTGGGCTCAAATTGGACTCTCTCGTCAGTAAAAGTGGTTAAAATTTAAATTCTTTGTTTTCTTTGCCAAACAAGATGGATACCTCATGGGAGACATGTGGAATGGGTGGTTTGCGAGTGGCCACACATCATGCGACAGAAGGGATTTCTTCTCAAGTTGAGTGCAGTCTAGCTGTTCTCAGTGTCTGTATAATAAGCATATTTCCCCTAAGAATACACATTAACATGTGCTGGGAACTGTCTCTGAATCCAGTCATATAAAGCATTGAGATGCATTACAGAACTGCATAGAATTAACAGGAAAAAAAAATAAAATCAGATGGACAAGTAAGAGCTAAGATCGCTCAGGACTCCATGGCTATATAGTATACTGCTGTAATGTTTTACCACCATTGCTTTAGCAGGATCACTACTGGCTAATAATCCTGGCATGAGGTATTTTTTTAGCTGCGTTTTTATTTCTTAAATAACTTGAAGTTAATTAGATTAATTTTTTCTTTTAACTGCAAGTTGTCTTCTTTCAGATTGAATATATTTTTACATATCTAAGATATGTAATAGCATAATAAACCAGCCCTAATCTGTGTATAAATTAGTTGATGAAGAAAAATTATATATATAATATCTAATTAACTGTAACAGCATTCATATTTTTAACTCTATGCTTTAACTGAAAAAGTAGCTACCAACTCTTCCTCTATAAAATCAGATGGTGTAGCAATATTTTGGGGACGAAAAGAACTGCTGTATCAGAAATCATCAATTCTATCTTTGTGCTTAAATTCCAGCAAATGTAAACCAACAACGATGACTGTAATGCAGATGAGGAACTATATATGCTGTACTGCCTTTTAGTTATATAGCAGTATCAATCGCATTGGAAAAGGTCACTGAGTGTCAATTCATTTGCAGTGCACCAGGCTCATTCTAACAGGAATGGAAATTCCCAGCAAATAATTGATTGACATAGATTTTAGAGGGATTGCAGTTCTGAAGTCAGTCGTTCTTGAAATGACCTGATAATCCATAAAGTTAATTTACTTTTATTTGTTTCTTGTTACATATTCTCTTGCCGGTACATATGCCCATGTCTTGCCTTTACAAGTGTTCAGTATTTTGAATATACGGTGTCTTCACAAAACTTCATTTATTAATATCAGAAATTATGGCTGGGTGTAGTAAACCATTGCCTTAGTTGGAAGAGGTTAAAGTGATTGCACCACTTATTAAATGAGAAAATACAGCAGGGTGCCAGTGAGGTTTAGAGCTGTAGGAAGATTCTAAGAGATTGCAGTTTTCTCTCAGTTGGCTGCCACCAGGCTCAGGAGAGTGGGTTTATCACCAGAAAAATGGCACCTTTGTTTAGAGTAACTGTATATGTATCTATTAAATAGTTCCCTCAACACCATTAAATGTTTTTTTTGATTTGGTGATCTTAATGATCTAAAAGTCCTAGAACTGATAAATGGAGCATGATTGAGTCCAGCCGACAGATGCGGCAATTCGTTTCGGCAGCGTCTGATTGTTAGGGCTGTTAACATCAGCAGCAAAAGGCATTTAACAGATTGAGGTGAACTAAGTGTGCCTTATGGTATTGAAGGGCTCATATGCCATAAAGGTCAGAATGGTGCAGAGTTGTTCCAATTTTTTGAGAATTTCTACAGCTTTCTGTGCATCTGGCTTTCTGGAAGCTATTTGAAAATAGGTGTGTGCACAGATCTGGGCAGTAGAGCTGCTGAATGGACTGCAGTGCTGCTGTCCTGGTGTGTCCCCTCACTGCTGGCTAGCAAAGAGCAATTGTTCCAAGGTGGTCCCCTGCTGAGTAATTCCGACTCGCTCTTCTCTGCACTCTAGCGCATAGTTTGCTGTGGCTTTAGATCTACTTCAGCAATTAATTACTTAGCGCATGTGTATTTTGAATTTTTTTTTATGTGAGGTGTTGGTGCATTAGAACCATCCCTCAAAACGGTGTAACAGCTACTAGACTAATGTAAAGTTCAAAATTTGAAACTAGGTAGTCAGTTGTGGGTTATTAAAATAGATGTGGGTGACAGTGATTGGGTTTCAACAAAGATAGTTTGAAACTTCAGCAATTAGAGTCTAATACTGTCTCCTTGCATTGCTAAGGTTGTCTTTTGTCACGGAACTGACATGCTGGTAAGCATAAGTTTTTATAGCAGACAAGAAAGGCAGAAGTCTGCTCAGTGAAGTGGAAGCAAAAACATCTTGTCGACTTACTTTAAAACAATTATTGGAGTTTTTCTCTATTTTTCTCAAACTTTTTGATTCCAGTAACTGAGGATTTTACACTGAACCGTTGTGTGCAGTTACACCATGGCACTATCCAATTAACCACCCAAGGTAGCACTGCTCAAAGAGAGAGCTAAATGATGTGTCTCAGCAGTGGTCCGTGTTTGTTAACCAGGGGGCTGGAGCAATGTTCCTTTGGAGTGCTGAATCCATTTCATGGTGCCTGCATGCTGTTTTAAGAAGTACAAATTCCCTTGGTGTCTATGTGTTCATTCTAATGATGTCTGTATTTGAGCCTAATTACTTTAGACTAGAAAGTTTTCCGTTGTGTCTTTGTTCCTTCTTTCTGCCTGGTGTATGCGCATGGATGATATGATTTGAGTGCCTTTCGCCTGCCCATCTGAAATGGAGAACTGTTGTATTAGTTTTCTTTTTAATTTTTATATTTACATACATCTATTTGCACAGAGCACGGGACAGGACTGCGGGAATGGCTGTCTCAAAGCTTTTATTTTATCAGTCTCATTCTACAAAGCCAAGCAAGGAAGACAGAACCACCTCAGCCACTGTGACAGCAGCCGGAGTTCTCTTAGTTACATGGTCTTTTAAAAACTTTTTAGCCAATAAGATAATGTTAAAAGTTGACAAGCATTTGCTAAAGCCAGTTAGTAGACTGACACGTACATCTTGCATCTAACAATGCTTACTTGTGATAGTCTAAAACAATGAATAAAACTTCATTATAAAGCTTGCATATTTCTCCTATCTTGCTTAACATATTTTCTTGATCAGGCCTATCTCTATTCTGCACATAGCCTTATTATTTCCTGACCTTGCTACTTTAACTTTCTTACATTTATCCATTCTAAGATTCCTATTCCTAAGAGCTTTCTAGGAGTTTTATGGCTTTTCTATTTCCCACAGAGAATTCTACTCCTGAACTCCTTTTCCAGCAGAACAGCAAGTGTTTTGCCTACCTTGACTGTACCCCACTCTCTTCCAGCACAAAGTCAATTTTTGTTTGCTCTCGCAAGATTAGTAAGCCCATGATAGAGTATTGTGTTGTGTACGATCTCACAAATTTCAAGTCTTCAGAATCATCTTCTGCACGTTCTGCCACCCTTTTGGAGGAGCTCCAAGCTCATTCTCTCACTTTGTTGGATCTGTAGCATGAAGTAATAAGACACCTTCCTTCACACCCCCTTGCCCCCAGAAAAAACAACCAGCCAATCAAAAAGCCAGCCAAATGAACAACCTCCCCCCATCCAAACAACTCAATAACCTAAACTAAATTCAAGTCAGAATTGAACATGAATCTTTATAACGTGAATACTCTTTTCTTTATTGACCTGGAATTGAACTTAGGGTAATAAATAAATAAATTTCCTCATGCTATGTGCCTGAACTTTGGTAGGTTCCATGGAAAGAATTATGTAAAGTAAGGCAGAGGGCTTTGGAGACCTTTTGTGTAGGTCCACTAGCTCCTCCTTTTGACTTGGGAGTGAAATGGAATAGCCTCCATCTTGCGTTTGTTGTCAAGATACTCTACTCCTGTACAGATGTAGATGATGTTTTTTTCTCAGAGGAGCTTTTCCTTGTGCTCTTGGAGCTGTTCAGTTAATCCCATTTCTGTTGCCTTCTGAATCGCTTGGTTTTTCTTCTCCTTTTTTTTTTTTTTTTCTTTTTTTTTTTTTTTTTTAACTGAGCTATCTATGTGGAACACAGATGATATGATTAGCTTGAAGGAGAGTAAAGAAATCAGTAGAAAGCTTCCCATTTGCTTCAGTCGGCTTTAGGTTGTAACCACCAAGATTTCTAGTGTTAGTTTAAGAAAGCAGGCATTTCCTCTTGCCTAATTTTGTTGGCTCCTTAGGAGGTTTGACGGTTACAAGCGTTGTGTGGAAGTCAAATCTGGATGTTCTGTTCACATAACTGCGCTTTAATGAGTTTCAGAAAGCAGTTGTTGACCTTACAGCTTGGTATGCAGTAGAAATAATTTTCTTATAAAATAAGTCATCTTATGATGACAAATACAGTAAGTAATTTTTTTTTCTTTGTTTTGATCTGTGGCAGATGTAGTTGAAAGTCCAGTAATTGATGTGAGTTATGTCACATGCAGTAGGGAAAGTAGGCACTAAATAAAATGACGTGGTTACTTTCTTAAAACTCATATATCCATGAAGTACATTTCTAGTGAATGTCATAATTAATTTATCTCTAATTTGTTTGGAAAAACTGTAGGAGCTATAATGCCGAGTCATGCAGCCAGACTTTATAGAAGTTATAACTGGGGAAATATTCCAGTTTTCTTCTGATGCTGATCATGTTTCCTTGTGGAAGCAAAATAAGCTAGACTTCAAGCTCACTTCACTGTTGTTGTGGTTTCAGTCTGAAACCAGACAGAAATATTAATATGTGTTGTAGTTTTAGGTTGCCAATTTGAAATTCTTTAATCAAGAGCAAAGCAGGTTCAAACTTTAAAAGAACAGACTTTATTAACTAACACTAAAAGGAAAAAAAAGAGAAAAAACAAGAATCAGAATGAAACCTTCAAAACACTCTTCTTCTGTCCTCACATTTTCTTTCATTCCCACTGACAACGTATAGAAATCACATTCAGAATTTTCAGTCAGTTTTCTCAATTCTAGAATAGTCTTTCTTCAATTCTTCTAGGGATTGGAGCGTCTCCTATTTGCTATGAAAAAAACCAAAACAAATTCTCCACGATAACAGCCGCTTGGAACATCTGCATCATGAAATTCCTCCCATGTTCACAGCTCTTTCATAGCTGTGCCTCTGGGCCAAAATCGATATATGGGGTTTATTTTTAAAGACAAACTGTTCAAAAACAAAGGTTCTCCTTATCTACCTTTAAGATTAGCTTTATTGCAGAGAACAGAGGTTCTTTTCTTCCTCTTCTCTTTTCAGGGCGAATTTTTATTTCTTCATTTCTCTGTTCAAACTTCTCAGCAATCACAGTTACTTCAACATTGGCTCACTCAACAACCTCTGCTCAGGTTTACAATTTCAACTTTTCATCTCCCCATACTTCTCTATGGTTTAAAGGAAATGTCTCATTATATTATAGTCCATCACCATAGCTTATAAGAGATTTTAANCGGTCTCATCAGGGTGAAACCAGTCCCGGAGCAAACCCCACTCGGGCGGCCCGACCCTGTCAGGGCCGATGGAAGAAGTTACTAACTGGTCTTTCATTTTAGGATTTTTAATGCTCTTACCTCTTCTTCAATTGATAGGAGGTTTTTTAATGATATTACTAAGTTTAAATTCTTTTTATAAGCAGTATCTCTTATTTAATAGAATAGTTAAAGTGCCGCTCAATCAGAAATCTTAAGCTTTCAGGTGAGAGTTATGATGGATTTGTTGTCTCTAAGCCAGGTGTCCATAGCTTCTATTGACCTTGTGTCAGTTCCAGACTAATTTCTAGTTGATTTAAAGTTGTGTATTAGAAACATATCTAGTCTTCAATTGCAGATTTAAAAAAAAATTAAAATACACGAGAAGCATAATAAGTCTAAATGGGTTCTACATCCAATGAAGACATCTTTGTAGGAATACATCAATATCTGCTTACAGTATTCTGCTGAGATTATTCATCTACTGAAATTATACTTTAAAATAATTTGCTGTTTTTCTGGAAGGCACGTGTTGGAGAGAAGAATACTTCTGAGCCTGAGGTTTTTATAACATTCGCAGTCCACTAGTTAGAAGATGCATTACTCATTTTTTCAGTAGTGGAATATTTATATCTTTCAGTTAATTGCTCATATTTATGATTTTAAAGTGCACAGAGCATTCACTTGAGAGTATTCCTTTAGATCTATATGAAAAATACAAATTATAGAGCTATACAGCTACTCCAGTGTGTGTACTACGAGGTACAACTACCATGCACATTTGTTAGTTGGAGAGGGGAGTTCCTCAAAAGTCTCTTCATTGTGTGAGGCTGGACTGCCAACCCCTCCCCAAGTATACAATTTGCATCTTGGAGAGTGAGCTGCAAGGTGAAAGGAGCTTTTTTCTACTAGAACAGTTACTGGGAGCTGCAAAGCACAGATCCTGTGTCTCTGCTGTGGTTGTCAGCATCATAAATCTGCTAATTAATGCGAAAATAGGAGTTGACTATGGTCTTAAAACATGCAGGATTTATTTTCAAAGTATGAAGGAAGAAAAATGGTAGTTTTCTGCAGTGATGGTAGTTACTAAATTGAAGAGAACAAAAGGAGGACTTTAACAAATGCAGGTGATGTTTAGGGACAGTCACTAATCCCTTTTAATGTAAGATAGCACAGCTGTATAATGCCTTTAAAGCTTTAAAATACATGATACTATGAAATCTGATAAAAAATGTTTTGAGATGCAATTAGAGCTGGAGCAATTCCTGTTTGTGCTTTTGGAAGTTCAAAGACAAAGTACAAAAATTATGAGGAGTTAGTTACTTTGAAAGTAAGTATGTCAAAATGTGAAGGCATTTCCACTGGTTTGTTTTATTTTCTTTCCTGAGATAGTTGTAGAGTTTTTCTTTCCTGGAGCTTACTGTTTCTCCTTCATGCAACTGCAGAATTTGCAAAGCTGTGATGTAGTAATAGGCACTGTGTTTAGAGAATGGTGACATTTGTGACTCTTGAGAGTCTCCATCAAGGGCTGAGTGCCACAGGCTGGAAGGGCCTGACCTGTGTGGCTCTGCCCCAGGCTCTCAAACCTTTCACCTAGGTTTGACATTTTAGATTTTCCAAGAAGGAAATTACCAACACCAAACTATTGTATGGGGAAAAAAAATTAAAGTTGTTTTTTTTTTTCCTAGAAGCTTAGACCAATAATTTAGAAATAGTTGAGTCATTCCTTAGTGATCTAAGTGACACATTTGTCTGGGCGAAGGCAGTGCTGTGCAGTGGAAATACAGCCCTGTGTGTTTCTGTGTAGTGACCCAAGCAGCTGCCCAGTGCTGCACTGAGTGAAAGCTCCTTTGAGTTCGTGGTAGTGCTCATTGTGAGGGACCTTCCCCTTGGGCTTATGCAGAGTAACTACATGTGCAGAAAAAAGTAGGAAAGTAAAACCTGCTTGGAAATTCAGTCCTTCTGCAGGGTGATGATAACTTTCCTCATGCCTTCACCTCTGAAATCATCTGGAAAATATAATTTGGCCAATGTGCCTTTGATAGAATTCATCACCGCAAGTTTTCTTGTCTGTCATGAACAAACCTAATAGTTTGTAAATTACAGTCTGAGAGAGAAGATTACTTTTGAAACATCTTTTTAAAGGAAAATTATTCCATTAAAAGATCTTTTGCTCATAAAGTAAACCTGCCTGTGAAAAAAATATTTTTTTCTATCCCCATATTTGAAATAAAGTCAAAATATTTCAAGATGAGGATCAGTTCAGTGCATGACTTCACTGAAAGTAGTTTTCATTTCCTCCTGTCCTTTTGCTGCGTGAGTGGGGGTTTCTTACTTGATATGATGTGCTAGAGGTGGTCTTCTGTGTATATTACTATGGGGACTGAGAGAAATCCATCTGCTTTCAGAGAAAGCAGATCTTGCATGAAGACAAGCCCATTGGTAGGGATGAAGGATGAAGTACCTATTTGACAGCAGTCTTTAGCCAAGTATTTTAGCTTTTTGAAATTTATTTATTTATTTTTTAATAAGATTTTTTTCCTATGTAATTTCCAGTCCATTTGAAACCTAGCATTTGAAATCCAGGTCTGATACCTTGCTGTTGCTTACCAGCACTTTAGTGCTTTTAAACTTGTTTTGAAGTGTAGAAAGTTGTCTTAGAAATCTGCTGATTTTGTGAAATGTTTTGACCATCATATAAATCAAGAAACCAACGTACAAAATCCTGTATAACAAAACACCTAACTTCTTTTAGCAAGTTCCTGAGGCTTTCAAAGAGTGTAAAGCCCTGAAAGTGCCTTGAGGACTTTCTTTCCTGGGGCTTATTGTAGTTGTTTAAAGTGCATGGATGGTTTGTGCTTATGAGCTTCCCACAGAAACTCAAATTTCAATTCTCAATATTTTTCCCATTTCTGTCTGGTACAGGGGCTGGGTAAGTTGTTTAAATGATTCCCTTCTTTCATATTTTACCTTTTAAATGCACAGGCCTGACTGTCCTGTGTCAGGAAATTGGGAAGTTTCCTGCCTCTTCTTTTGCAGTGCCGGGCTGCTAATACCTGTCATGCATTCCTGGTGATCCAGAGGAGACTTCTTCATTTCAAGTTAAATGGCTTCAAATGTCAGGAATGGAGCCACTAATTGACTGGGCAGCACTAATAATATTTAGTGTCATAAACCTCTGAGATTTTGCCTACTCTGCCAGAGTATTGTGACCTGTCTAAGGGCCTGCTGGTGACTCATTAGACTGATTTTCACTGGTAGCCCACAATGATCCCCCAGTCCAACTGCTGGAGCGCTTCGAGGCTGACCAAAAGTTAGAACATGTTGTAAAGGGCACTTTCAACGTGGCTGTAACGCTGCCAGGCTTGGTGTTGTGAGGGCTGGCAGGGTGCTGCTTGCAGCAAATAGCCCGTGAGCTGCAGCTGGTCATTTATCTCGGCAAGCTTTGTGGAAGTCTTAGAGTTGCTTTTGGATCTTGAGCTGCCCTGATTGCACCTTCCCCTATAGCGTCATTAGGCTGCTGATAATAATGGAAATGCCCTGGTGAATCTGACAGAACCTATTTTAAGATACCATGGGAAAGAACACAAAAACTCTGTAGATTACAAGGTCTGCAGTCATCATTGCAGTTTGCTGCATTGTTCTTTAGATATTTTAGAGAATTGCTTTGTATGAAGCATGTATTCCAACACGCATTTGCCTATACATCTTTATATTATATATGGAATGTATTGATGAATGGCTCAGTGACACATCAAGAGTTTGATGGGAGTCTGGTCATGAATGGTATTGACAAGTGATCCTGAATTTAGCAAAGGAATAAAGACTTGTACTTGACAGGGTGATTAATTACATCTGGTAAGATTCAATAATGCGTTGTCAGTTTCTCTATATGACTTCTTTGAAATGATGGATCTACAGTATCCACAGTATTTTCAGTGATCATTAGATTATGTGTAGAACCATTTCTACACATAATGTATGTAAGGGGTATGTGAATGTTGTGTGAAAAACATCCTGAAGCAATTGGTCGTATAATTAACAATTAGTTAATCGTGCTGGTGAATGTTAATTGCATCATTTGCCAGAAAATAAAGGACTGTGTTCCCAAGAGACATTCTTAAAGTTTAAGCTCAGAATAGCTTGAAAATAACTGCAATAGTCATCTGTGGTTTTGCTTTTTTTTTTTTTTTTTCTTTTTTTGAAAGTAGCATGCTTAATTAAAAATTTAATCAAATTCTTTAACCAACAGATAACTGATTAAAACAGAGGAAGGTATATGTAATGATAGCTAGTTTCAGATCTTGGCATCTATAGTTCACAATTACTGTTGCATCAAAAGCAGTTGTTTCTTTTATTTTGGTGGGATTCTGGGGGGAAAATGTTTCAGTATTTCAGGATTCTAGAAAAAGAAGTAAATTAATAATTTTAAGTATTGTGCTCTGCATTAAAAAACCCGCAAACCACAAATGGACATTTGCACCATCAGGTCATGCCTTGCTATGTCAATGATGAATGCTCTGAAAGAAATTTTCTCTGGATATTTTTTAACTAGGTCTCTAATTTTGGTCCTGCTGCTGTAACTTTGGGCATCTTATTTTAGCCCTGTATTCCCTGAAGTTCAAATGGAGCATGCTGGAGAGATTTAATGTCTCAGAAATGGGGTTCAAATTTATTTGTGTGCTCATGGGCAGAGCACAATATGGCAGGGAGTATATGAAAAGTAAGTTCTTTTTTTTTAAAGTCTGCCTCCAGACTGGCAAAAAAATGCCTGATGGATTTCTTTGGCTCTGCCTGATCTCTTCCACCTCTCTGCATGGAGTGTTATCAGCATGGTAGAGATTAGTTGTTCTGAAAAGAGAGATTGTTCTGAGAAGAGTGAAATACCTGTAAAGAGCTCTTACACATTGGTAGACTGGCAGTATTGTCTTTCTCCTACACCATTGTAACAAGAAAACATTTTTGGCTTTAAATAGAAAGTTGAATCAAGTCTCCAGTAATGTTTCCTTATAGTGGAAGCTATAGGAGATGGTCTAAACTGGTGGAACAGCTTGTGCCAAGGAAGAGATGATTTCTCACTCCTTCCACACTTCTGCCTGTGTGTGGCCCTCTGACCTCTCAGGGAACTGCTGCTGCTCTCTAAGCTGCAGGGAGGTGATGCAGGTGGGAAGTGTGAGCAGTTTGCTGCTGTGTAACTGGGTCGAAGTAGTCGATATGGTCGCGGCATGGGGAGGCATGGGAAGAGACAGTGCTGCAGAGCCAGGCACTGAGAAAGTTGGGGAGAGATGGGCAGTGCAGGCAAACACACGGTGTGCAGAGATTTCTCAGGATCAGCTTCGCTATCACCCAAAGTGTCTTTAAAGCTGAGTACTGGGATTACTGTGACTGCTGTTAGAACTTGTTAGGAACAAAAGACTGCTTTTTGTTAGAGGAGAAGACATTGCTAAGCAACCGGTAGCACAGTAGCAGTCTGAAATATTTACGTGACATAAGCTTTATTTTTTGTGTGAGAGTTTTGTATTTCTCAGCCAGCCTCTCTTACCCCCAAATCTGTATTGCTTGTTCTGAATTCTGTAGCTGAAGCTGCCTTGCAGTCAGGTCTGCTTGGAAGGTTTTCTGCAAAAGCCTTGTGTGGTAAAAGATACTTCCTGTCCTTTCCAAGTTCATGGGGCTAATACATATGTCCTGGCATTGGTGGAGCTCATAAGCAGATTAATGCTATTTAGAAAGATTCAAATGTCCATACTAATAAAGCCAGTTTTAAGGTAGAGATTGTAACTCTGGCCTCACAAGGATGTTTCTCCTATTGTTTCTATCACTTTTGTGATCTAAATGAGTGGTACGTGGGCTAAATGAGACTGCTGATTCCTACCTGTTGACAAACCTCATTTCCTGATACAAACAATCACACAGCTGGCCATAGGTTCTTAGAGAGTAATATTCAGAAGTTGTGGGGATCCTCACAAGTGTTTAAATGGGGACATAATGTGAAGGGCATTAGAGAGCAACAGTATGGATTCTGAAATTTACCCTTTAAAATTCATCTGCATGTTTACTGCTGGATGTTGTTCCTGCCTATCAGAGAATGGATATGTGTCTGCTGAATGAAGGGCCAGGTTTGTTGTCAATTCCTTGACCTCAGTGAGGTTGCTCCTGATCTACACTGGTGTATCTTCAATGCAAATCAGGTGGTTGTTCTGCTCCTGGCGTCAGATGTAGCCTACTTCTGACACAGCATTTCAGATTCCTACACAGGCAAGAATTCTGTCTAAATATAGACACTTTAGAAGAGTTACTGGACATTTGTTTCTCACTGGATACAGTGGTGGTTCATATATGTGTTACATAACTTTTGGGGTTTTTTTCTTCTTTTTCTTTTAGTAATGCAGTAATTTAAATGCCAGCAATGCCAAAACACCTAATATATATATTATTTTTAACTTTTTTTGAAAAAGATTTTTCTCTAGAGTTTTTAATGGTTCATGTATTTTAGATTTTTTTTAGTATTATTTGTTCTTGGTATTAGCTTCCCTTTTTACTACTTGAAGGATATACGTTAACTCTCACACTGCAGAATTTCTACTGTTACGGACATCTGGTTTTCACAGTACTATGTTTATGTAGTTCCCTGATTCCTAATCATGTTGGCTTGATTCTAGAGGACAGAGTAATACTAACTGTGATCCCTCCCCCCCCCGTTATGTTTTTAATCCTCTGTGGCTTTTAAAGTGTGGACATCTCTGAGATGCAGGAAAAAATGTGTAGGCATACAGATGGTTTAATGACCTCATAGACTTACAGAAGTTGGTATGCAAAGTATATGAACTCCCTGGTGCTGGCAGGCTGGTGAGCCTCCATCAACTGAACTTTAATTGCCAGGCAAGAAAAACAAGGGAAAGATGGGTCTTGCTTAGGTTTGTGTGAAGGTAGTAACAATGTCAACAATATTAGATTTTAGGGCTCTCATTTTCAAATGGTTACTCACAGAGTTCTCATGTTACTTCAGAACAACAGCTTGTGGAAGGTAAGAATTCCATAGCAAATCTATCTAAACAGGCATGGATTGAAGGGGCTTCTAAAACAAGACAATACGAAACTGGTGTATTTGCACTTCCTTTGGTCTGTTCTTAACTTTCAAAGAGATTCAGCAAAATCTCCAGAAAGAAATGAATGAGAAAAATAATTGTGCAAAGAAGTGGAAGTTGAATACTCTGAAAAAAAAATGGAAAGTGAATTAGTTGGTGTAGTAGTTTAGCCATGATTGGCCAATGTATATTACTGACACTTGATAAAACCAATGAAAGCGTGGGTACGCCTTTTGTGAATACACCTTTTAAATGCAAACGCGGGAACCAGCTCTCTCTTGGTTTCCAGCTGGAGCAAAGGTAACAACTGCTGCCGGCCCGCTGCCCTCCCCCTCCACGTGACCCTCAGGGGCTGGGGGGGAGTCGAGCCGGGCCGAGCGCGGCGGGGAAGGGAAAAAGATCGCGGAGCCGAGCCACGCCGCTGATATCTGGCTGATGGAATTCGAGTTTCCTTCTCCAGCAGCATGGTCGCTGAGGGAGCTCCTCAGGGCTGTCCCGGAGCCACGAGAGATCACACCACTAAGATCGGGCGCAGGGATGGCTTTCCTGAGTAGAGTTTACTCTGGATTGATTTAACCCTAATGAGACCGAGGGGTGGAAAGAAGAATCTATTAACTCTCTCTCTCCAGCCACAAGAATCCAGCCAGGGCTGAGGCCAGGAGCAGCTCTACAGCCCCAGCACGGCCTGTTTTTGTAAATCTGACTGCTTTGGCATGGCTGCTGCCTTTGTGAACTCTTTAAATATTCAGATGAAACCAGAAAACTTCTATCCTCTCCGGAGTGAAAGAAAGGACAGAGTGAAGACACATAGAGAGACTACATAAGGATATTTACAGTCAGAAATTGAAAGTGATACTTTAAGTGGAAGAGAGATAAGGAGTTGTTTTATTTTTTACATTAAAATCTTTTATAAGCTATGGTGATGGACTATAATATAATGAGACAATTTCCTTTAAACCATAAAAGAATGTGGGGAGATAAATAGTTCAAATTGTAAATCTGAGCAAAGGAATACAGTATTGAAAAAGCCAGTGTTAAAGTGACTGTGACTGTTGAGAAATTTAAACAGAGCAATGAAAATTTTGTCCTAGAGAAGAAGATAAAGAAGAGAACCTTTGTTGTTGAACAGTTTTGTCTTTAAAAAATAAACCCCATGAATCAATTATGGCCCAGAAGTACAGCTATTAAAGAGCTGTGAACATGGGAGGAATTTCATGATACAGATGTTCCGGGCGGCTGTTATCATGGAAAGTTTGTTTTGTCTTGTTTTCTTTCAGTTTTTAGTTCCATAGTGAGTAAGAGATGCTCCAATCCCTAGAAGAATTGAAGAAAGACTATTCTAGAATTGAAAAAAACTGACTGAAAGTTTCTAAATGTAATTTCTGTATGTTGTTAATGAGAATGAAAGAAATTTTGGTAATAGAGGAGGAATGTTTGAAGGGTTTCATTCTAATTCTAAGAGTTTGTTTTTTTCCTCTTCTTTCTTTTTTTTGTGTTAGTTAATAAAAGTCTGTCCTTTTCAAGTTTAAGCCTGCTTTGCTCTTGATTACAGAATTTCCTTTTTTAAAATTGGAAATCCAAATTAATAGTTTTCTGTCTGGTTCAAACTGAAACCACGACAGTTGGGCTATTACTTTATCAAAGAGAAAAATACCAGGCAAAGGGAAGCAGAAACTAATTTGGTTTTGCTGTAAATGTAGCAACTGTCCGATGGAAGACTGCAGAACAGGAAGTAAGTCCTGTTCATGGAGAGAAATATGACGCAGTGGGGGTAAATGAAGTGTGGTGAAATCAGGAAGCAAAGTTAAGGTGTTGCAACACCAAGATGAAGTATGGAGAAAGTAAGAATTTGGAGAATAGATGGCAAAATAACATCTGGCCGGGTTCTCATACAGCTGCTGAGCTGCAGAGTGACTGCAGGTACCTTGTGGCTTCTCTGATTTGTCTTCAGCAGCATGGGTGGGTAACATGAAACTTTAATTATGTTATAGGAGTGCCAGGAGGTCAATAGTATTTGTAATACGAACATTTGTGACAGATCAATTGTATAATGAAAGCAATTATAACATCATTAGAAGTCTGATAACCCAATAACTTTGTGATAATTACTTCTCAGTTACAGGAAATAATTTACCACAGGAGATGCTGAAATACTGGATATGAACTCTGAATAGCTGTTGTCACATCTGAGGCATATGTGCCATTTAATAGCAAGTTTGAATCCCATCATGCATTTGAACATTGTAAATTTTTGACAAACAAGGCCTGTATTTGGAAAGGTAGTTATGCATATATATGGGTCTTTGGGTCCCTAAATAACTTGAGAAATATTAACTTATTGTGTCCTTGAATAGCAAGATGATAGGGGTTGTTCTGATTTTTGATTATGCTTTTTTGTCAGATCAGCATGTGCACTAGGGCAGGGGGAATTGAGAATAAGTGCTTGAGGGCATAGGATGAGAGTGAGAGTCTGCTTTTCTGAGAGCAGTTATCAAGGGCACCGGATTATAGCCAACATGAAATTGTACCACATTTCAGTTCTGAAAAGTGGCTTACAACTGTAACTAACTTTTGAGATGCACCCCTCAGTTTCTTTTATTTAACCTGTGTAGCTGATTCCTTGAAACTCTGCCTGTAAAGCAAATACTGGATTATGCTCTGAAACTAATAGAATCATAGAATGGTTTAGGCTGGAAGGACCTTGTAAGATCATCCTGTTCCAAACCCCTGTCATGGCCAGGGACACCTTCTGCTATCCCAGGTTGCTCCAAGCCCCATCCAACCTGGCCTTGGACACTTCCATGGATCCAGGGGCAGCCACAGCTTTTCTGGGTACCCTGTGGTAGTGAATATGATATGATTTACTATTTATGAAATTGTCCTGTTTGAATAAAGGACAATCATTACCTTTCAGAAAAGTTTTTATTCCAGACTTCTGATATCATAAGAAAAAATAATTTTTAGTTCTACAAATTTATTATTTTCTTTCCTAGCAAGTGTTTCTACTGTATCTATCAATGTATGATGGGAATTTATGTTGACAGAATGCTTAAAAAAAGGTAAACGAACAATTTGCCAGCATTATTTCTGAACGTGATGTGGGAAATCAGTGTGAGTACAAATGGCTTCTTATTCGCTACAACTACTCCACTGGCCCTTGGTCTCAGGGTTGCACATATATTATCTTTTTGCAAATGGTTGTTTTGGAGATGCTTAAAGTGCTGACCACGACTGCCTTTGAACTAGAGATTTTAAAGAAAAGTTTGATAGTAAAAGAGAAAAGTAATATTGGAGTTACAGTAACAGCTTGAGAAATAACAGAATTTTGACTTATGTGAAGTTTTAGTTATGTTATCTGAGTTTATGTCGTATCTTTTTGTAAAAAAAATTTCCCAGTCCTCTGGAGCATGTTGGAGAGGAGGAGTTGCTCATTGTCACTGGTTCTGGCACATTGTTTGGAGTGTAATGACGGAGGGATGTTTAATTTCATCCCTCACCTTAGTGAGGAACTTGTATCCATCAAAAAAATGTATCATATCTCCATGGTAACATGTTAATCCTCTGGTGTAAATAGCATGTGTTCCCTTTCTTTGTTACCCCAAGGAAGAAGGTGCTGTTCTGTAGACAAGTCATGCGTTGAGATGAGTGCACATATGCACATACACATACAGAGTAGCCACTTGAAATCAGAAGTGTTAAACAGCTCAAGTTCCTCACTAAGGTGAGGGATGAAATTAAACATCCCTCCGTCATTACACTCCAAACAATGTGCCAGAACCAGTGACAATGAGCAACTCCTCCTCAAGGGGAAGTGGAATGGGTTGTGGAAGAGGAACAAGCAAGACCGAAATGCTTCGGAGCTCCCTCCTACTGGTATCTTGTGACCCAGGGGTTCAGAAAGATTCCTTCTCCCAGCCTTAAGTGTGCCAAAATATTTGCTTGTGTTTATGGTTAGAAGTATTAAAGTGCAAGCTGCTCTGGCTGGTGTTTGTCCTTGTACATTCACAGAACATCCTATGTCTTGCTTTTTTCTCTCTCTAGTCTCCAGATTTTACTGTTATTTTTTCCCATCGGATAGCTAATTGTTAAAAGTAAATTATTAAAAGCCTGTAGAGCCTGCAGGAACCCATTAAAACCCTTGCTCCCCTGATGAGGATTTTCTGCTACAATTTTCAGCTGAGATTTGTCACTTAATCAGTTTTTAATTTGATTAGCACGTGATATGTGTTTTTTTCATTTCAAGTTCTCAGTCAGCATTTCAGAAAGTACCAGGTCTAATTTATCCACGTAATTCTAACTATATCAAGCAATTTTCTTTTTAATATGAACTTTTAATCTCATCAGGTTAGTTGAGATGCTTTTCCTGTAA
Organism: Tichodroma muraria; assembly: GCA_013390105.1. Classification (NCBI taxonomy): domain Eukaryota; kingdom Metazoa; phylum Chordata; class Aves; order Passeriformes; family Sittidae; genus Tichodroma; species Tichodroma muraria. The sequence continues at coordinate 25,384 of WAAG01062075.1, forward strand.
ATACATCCTGGCATTAATTATGTTACCATACTTTAATTCTTTGTTTATGAAGGTGTAACTAGATTGCAGTTTATTTGTGTAAACTATTTCATAGAGTGGAAAAGTAATAATGTTAAGATTTCTGGGAATAATTCCTTTTTCAGTCTGTTTTCAAACTGATTCAGATTTGGGGTATGGGGTTTTTTGTTGGTTTCTTTTTTTTTTGTTATTTTGGTTGGGGTTTTTTGTTTTGGTTTTGTTTGCTTGTTTGGGTTTTTTCTTCTTGTTTTTTTCATCTTCTGTCACTGAATCAAATGTTCTACTGCTAAAGGTGCCAGCACTTTCACGCTTGGAATAGAGTACTATTATGTGGGATTGGGATTGGCAAAGGGCATGAATGTGATGAATGTCACTTTTTTTTGTGAATAGTAAAAATTTTTGTGTTTTTACAGGTGGTGGAAAATTGTTCACAGAAGTTGTGGGCTGCTGTTGGAACTTCAGGCACTTGTGACTGAGGTAAGAGGCTTGTCTTGCCCTCTTTTTTGGTAGTCTAGATGTGATATGTTTGTTTAGACAAAAATGTATGCCTGGTTTCCTTGTGGTAGTACTAAACTGAGAGAAGTTTACTTTTTTCCCCAAGTGACAGCAGGTTGGAAACAGATGAACTGCATTCCCAGATATTTATCCTCACCTGTAGCACAGAATAAATTGAACTAAGAATTTGCACATAGCTTCTGGTTATCCAAAATCTATGTTGTGTCTGTCCCCCTGAAGCCCCTTCCCCACCCCAAAAATGTTTACATGTGAGTTTCTGCTTACCTACTGTGAAACTAGTAAGAAATGGTTTCGCGCATGTCTCGTTGTCCTGGGGTGGTGTGATGGTACTGCATCCCCTATCGTCTGCTTTGTGCCCAGACACGAGTCCTGTGTCTTGAAGCTCGAAGGGGGGAAGGCACACAATTCTTTTGGAACCCTGTGTTCAAAAACAAGCTGTGATTGCAGGCTGTGGTATTCAGCAAAGAGGTCCTTTCTTTTAGAGGAGACACCCTTTTCAGGAGGTTTCCTCCTAATCTGTCTCAAAACCAAGACACTCTGATATGATACAACTGTTTACATTAATCAGTGTGTTAAAGCTGTGCTGGATTTTTGAGTGTAAAGCACTACTTAAATAAAAAATCAGGTAAAGAACCATAGTGAAAAGTAACGGACTCTAAAGCAGTAAAGCAGTCAGATTTTGAAAGCAGTAGCTAGATTTTGAAACGCAG
>WAAG01062088.1:0-11275 GCA_013390105.1 Tichodroma muraria
ATAATTTAATTGCTTGTTTGAAGAAGAGCTCACAATGGAGATTAAATCACAGAAATATCCATTTCTGTCCGAAAAATGATTGGTGTAGTTGTTGAAATAGCTATTTTGAAAGCTAGTGTACCACAGTCCCCAGAAGGAATACTTAGAAGAGCTGTATAGTTATGAGTGTATATATCTGTCAGGGCAAAGTAGACACTGCAGCAAACAAAAGTTACACCCTGTCATGCAAAAATTTGTCAGAAAAGACACTTAAAACTATTATAAAGTCTTGAAGAACAAAAAGATGTTCTTGCTTATCTGCTGAGATTTTAATATTGTTACTATGTGCTCTCCAGAATTTTCTTAAGGTGAATTTTATTTCCACAGGTACTGTACAGGTCCATCCCTTGTACCCCATAAACTGTTGCCTGTAAAAAATAAAAAAAATCTGCAGTGGTAATGGAATTTTAAGTACTGAAAATACATAGGATACTCCTAAAATACACACTGCCACGTTGTTCAGCTTAGGCTGAAATACGCACCTATGCTAAGGCTATGGAAGGGATTCAAGTGGTTTTAACCCATTCTCAGATACTGCAGGGCTGCTGTGGGAGTGTGTGTGGCCCTGGATGTGACTTAAAAATAGCCTCACATGTGTTGCAGAGCTGAGTGTGCAGGGCCCTCGTTAAATGCACTCCCAACATGGCCAGTGCATCTCTTTGCAGCCCCCTTCACAGTTTCTCTGAATGGGAACTGCTTTTTGCTTTTTTGCCAGTTCATCCCTTATATTTTTCATAACAAACCACAAGAAGGTTTTTTCTCTGACTCTGGCTGCCCAGATAATTATTAAATCTGGTGCCTCACGTAGGAGTGGCAATCCACATTTGAAGAGTCTTCCTATCAACAAGTACAAGGATCTAGAGGCAGTAACAAATAACACAGTGAGATAGAGACAGTGGAGAAAAACAATGATTTAAGGGCTGCAATGTTATCTGTGGTTTTGTTCATTGACTACAATTATAAAACAAACCATAGAACTATTTTCTTTACAGGGAACTCTCAACCTCTCACCTTATTTAGAGTCCCGTACAGGAAGCATTTATTTCTAAAAGCACTTAACATTATTGAAAGGGTTTTTTTACCTTTGTTTGTTTAGCCAGTTCAAGGTGTTCGACCAAAACTCTTTCTGACTCACACAAATACGAGCTCATCTCCACACCAACTGTGAGCATCGGGGCGAGTTTTTTAATTGATTGAGACACCTTTATTTGAAAGTATTATTCACATGGTTAATTTATTTAAGTAGACATCATAAAACCAGTATAAAATATCACTTTTTATAGAAAAAAAAAAATGAGGCAACACTTGTCTGTTGGTGTACAGTTTATATTTCTGGGCATAACATCATGGCTTAAACCGAACTGGCAACTAATACCACACAGCTGCTCACATACACACCCCTCTCAACCCCAAATGGTGGGATGGAGAGAAGAAATGAAGAAAAAGTTAAACTTGTGCTTTAATATCATGTATAGTCAGAGAAAGACAGGAATTAAAATATAAAGGAAGAAAACTCTACTATTTCTTCAACAGGCATGATCAACATCCCTTCTTGTTTGCTCTCATCTTATTGACAGTGCTTTTCTTCACCCTAAGTATCTGAGGCTTATGATTTCAATATGACACAGCTGCATTATAATCTCACTATTATAATCCTGGCAGAAATATTTTGATTCTGCTCCAGGCTTTTTTCAGAAAGTACATTTAAAGCTTCCCTGATAAGGCAAGAGATCTACTTTTGTGTACATACATGTACAGAGTTCCCTTCCACTGTCACTAAGATATCATGTATGCACTATGATAACAAAACAGACTGTGAAGAGCACAGGCAGATGATGCCAGACACAGCACACATAGTTATTATTAGACTTGTGAATTTACATCTAACATTGTTCCTTAAGAACTGGCTGCTAACCGGCTGCAAACTTTATTATATGAGGCTGAGGAGTAATTGAATTTGGCACCAGATTCTTTGGGATACTTTGCTTTAGAGAGTTGGCATGAAAAACATATTGCTTGGTAGCAATATAGCAATAAGCACTCTTCACTGCAATGAGCAACCGTGTTATGACACAACGTTCTCTAATGCAAGGCTGGGAACAGAGTGATTAGAACAAACAGCAGATTGAAACCTTATGTTCAAATCAAGGTTTATATTTTAAAAATTGCCTTTGTAATCTAACTTTCAGGTTAACAACACAACAGTGACATCATTTCTATACACATAAATGGTATGGAAAAGGGACAATTTGTGGCAAATTGAACTCACATTTGATTGAGAATGGTTCATTGTAAACATCATGCAAATACAAAATATTATATTGTAGACTTAATTATTCAGTCATTAAATTTGATTTATTTTTCTGGTCTACACTCCTGGTTTCCTTCATATGAACCTTGCTAAAAGTCTATACTTCATTTTTCTTTGAATTTACACATGGCAACTTATTTAGGAGCTATTTGTCTATTCCATCTCTGACAAGCCACTTAAAAAGTCTGTAGTACTATATGACATTGAACCATTTAAAGAAGGCTGTCATGTCCTTGATGCATCAATATTTTAATTAACCAAAGGAATTTTTATAGTGACTAGAATACAGTCTCCTTCAGGTTTACTGCAAATTTGCTGTGGTTCAGTCACCGTGCTTATTAACCCTCAATTTTGCCACACTTTTATCTTCAACCACATAAAATAAGACAAGCAGCGTAAGAAACCTACTTACAGGTCACAGGACTCACTGCTCACTCATTTTCCAAAAGAACAAATTACAAGGGTCCATTATCCGAGAAAACCCATGCTTAATTGAACATCACTGGTAAAATGTTCTCATGGAAATGGCTCAATTTTTCAGAAAAGCTTTCGGTCCCTTTGTGTTGACAAGAGCATTCAGCATTCTAACTAGAACTGCACTCTCCAAGAAGACTTGCTATAATTTGATTCAACTTCAATATTCACTATAGCTGAATTATGGAAATACAATGCACTGTTCATGAATGCATTGAGAAAACGTGCTATGGTGATGATAATAATCATCATAAAGATGATCAGAATGCTGAGGCACTTCTCCTGTGCTGACAGGCTGAGGGGGCTGGGGTTGTTCAGCTTGGAGAGCAGAAGACTTTGGGAAGACTTTATGGGAGACCCTTGCAGTACCTAAAGGGGCCTATAAGAAAGCTCAAGAGTGACTTGGAGTGACAGAACAAGGGATAATGGCTTCAAACTGAAACAAGGTAGATCTAGATTAGATACAAGGAAGAATTTCTTCCCTATGGTGGTGGACAGACACTGGCACAGGTTGCCCAGAGAAGCTGTGGCTGCCCTGTCCACAGAAGCGTCCAAGGCCAGGCTGGACGTGGCTTTGAGCCACATGGTCCAGTGGAAGGTGTCCCTGCCCACGGCAGAGGGGTTGGAATGAGATGTTCTTTGAGTTCCCTTTCAACTCAAACCACTCTGTGAATCTATGATGTACCTTATCCAGATGATCTTCAAGTGAGGCAATCCATGGTTGTTTCTTCAAAGTAAGTTCTTCATAATCTGGACACTGGTTGTTTAATTGATCTACTTTTTTTTGAACATATTCCATCATTTTCTGAATTCCTGCCACCCAAGAGCTAAAATGAAAAAGTTAAACTAACATTTATTTCTCATTTTTTGCTTAACATAGAGGATGATTGATTTAAAAAAAAAAACCAAACAAAAACCCCACTCATTCTGTTGATTTGTATCATGAGTAACATGAATTTTAAATTGATACCCTTAAAAGAAAAATAACCAAGAGAAATATTAAAATTAATCCAAATAAAATTGATAATTAGTAAAACACAGGAATGCAATTTCCAAACTAATCATTTGTCACCAGCACCTAAGGTAGTTTCACGAGACAGATACATTAATTTTCACAAGACACAGCCTAATTCACTGAGAAATAGCTCATTTCAGTTTTCACTCTAGCTATACTATCTAAGAACTAAATTGACAAATGGAAGAGCTTAAAAGAGAAAATATATGGCATACCACTTCTACTTGAAAAAGAATGTTTTTTTGGACTCTAAAATATTTCAGTGTTTTTACAGTAGCTGAAAAAAGAATGTCATGTACATTCTATGCCAACCTTTCCTTAAGGATGTTGCTCTAATGGGAGAAAAAACCCCACCAATTTACAAAACAGTGGCTTGCCTTATAACTTAAACCATAATATCAGAGAAGCAATTCAGAACCTGAATACTCGAGGCAGTCCAATTTAGATTGTAAAGAAATTACCTCATACAATTAAGAACTGAAGTTTTGATATTAACCCCCTCTCCCCACACATCAAGTTACTTACTACTTGAATTTATATTCATCATAAAAATTTTTGTAAAACTGACATGTTCCAAATAAGTTTTTTAATTACTTTAGTTTCATCAGAAACTTATGTTAATACCTGTGAGAATCTGCTTTATTAACTAAAGTTTGTCCCTTTTGCATGGCAGTTGCTGTACAACCTTTAATTGCTTCCTGCAATTCCTTGTACTTCAGTGTCAACACAGGTAAATGTAAATCTTCTGAAATAGAAATTTTACAGTAATTCTCAATACTTTCAAGACCATCAAGTACCTGAAGAAAAAAAAAAGAAAAGCATATGTTATCAATATTTCTGTTATTGGAATAATCCTTGAAAATTATCTGGTTTAAAAACCTCTATAAATGATCTGAAAAAAAAATACCTGAAAAAAAAACCAAGAAGACCATTTGGTCTTTAGACACCCTAAAATATTAACTTTTCTAAATAGTCTTCTAACTGAAAGATTTTGGAAAAAAGGTTGCATTATTGATATATAATAATTATATATAAATATATAATAATTATAATAATACTGATTATAATTAGCCCCTGTGGAGACCACTGCAGGTATAGACATTGTTTCTGGTGTCCACAGAAAAAAATCTTAACACCCAGTTTTTGACAAATAAATATTTCCCAAATACCTTATTTTGAAACCAAGTACTCAATATACGTAAAGGAAAAAAAGAATACACTTTTGAATTAATTTGCTATTTTGGATAGAAGTTTGAGGCAAAAAGTCATATAAAAAGGGTAATTGGATTTGTAATTTTCCACTTCAAATTGTTTAGACTACTGTTTGCATAATCCCACATCCACCAGCCTTCAAGAGCACACTAATAGTTTTATTGTCAGGTTATTATTACAGACTTGGCTTCTTACCAACCTTGCCAGCAGCATGAAAAAAGTCATTGGCCTCTTGCAGCAGGGCTTTCCTTTCTTCCATATGGAAGCACACTTCTTCTTGCAACAGACAGATTTTCTGATTTGAAAGTTTTAGGTGTTCTTTTTCTGTATAGTCCTCTGAAAGCAAGATCCTAAATGCTTCATCCTCCAATTGTTCCACAGTGTAATTCCATTCCTAGAGGGAAAAATTCCACTTTAGTCAATTACACATAGAAAAGTAATATTCTGCATGGTAATAATAAAAGCATTGGAAAATGTGTATTGTTATAGACACGAAAACTATCATGATTTAAAACAATATTTCTACTAGGAGGGGCTTGCCAACAAATCATTGTTTTACTGATAAGAGTTTTCAGCAGTGGCATTCTAAGTTGTTTGACACAGTTTCACAGGCAAGAGCAGCAGTTTCTAAGGTGTCTGTTGGGAAAATTGCTCAGGATAGCGAAGACAAGAAACCTCCTGGTAAGACCACACTCTCATGGCAAACAGCCCTTCAGCCCACCTATTTAAGCAAGAACAAATTAAAATATTGCCTAGACTACAGCTGCTTGCAGTGAGAGAATTTCTGCCAAGAGATGTCAGGTAATCACTTCAATCAAATGACCCTCCCTTACAGCAGGTTGTGCCGTCATCTTTAGCATTCTCCATTGCACAGTTTCCTTGATTTCCTACCCAAAATCCTAACTCCACTCAAAAATATCTCTGCCTTATCTGATCACGAACCTTTCTAGTGGCAGTGACAGGAGGAAAAAAAGGAATGTCACACTTCAGAATTTCAAACTATAGAGTCAGAAACATTTCTGACAATTGAACCAAGTACTTTAAAACTAAGATGCTTTAAAATGGAGTATGTTGAATCAGTACAAATTTGCATATAGGTTTTTGGTGTACATTGGAAGCACATTTAGGTAATTAGAACTGATTGCCTGTTTGACTCCTTTTTCTTTTTTCAACTATTCATACTGAACCAACTTGTGCTTGACCCAAATATACACCAACTTTTGGGATTTCTCCACTGTGATCAACACTCTCACCTTTCTTCCATGAAAAGCCTAGCAACAGTAAAAATCTATAGATCTACATTAATGCTTTACTTAGCTTTTATTATATTAAACCTACTTTTGCTTTTAACTTTTCTTTTAATATTACTTATTTTTTAAAAAAAGTTAGGATAAAAAAATTCAATAGCCTTAAAAAGGTTCAATCAGATTTTAAGGGTTTTTGTAAGGAAACTAATTCCATATATTTCAACAAACCTATATTTATTTTATTTTCGTGTTCTGGTCGTACTTCAATACACCTGCGCTGTATGCCAACAAAGATGCAAATTTGTCTCACTCATTTTAACTCTTCTTTCCTTCCATAGGGGAAGCTGGAGGAAAAGCCTTCTCAGAGTTTTTTCAAGTTCATCTCTTCCCCAAACAAGCATCTGAAGGCCAAATCTTGTCCACTGTATTTCCTTCTATGCTTCTTAAAATACTGCTGGTTTAGAATACCCTGCAATGAAATTGCTCACTTTCTCAAGAAAACACTCAAAAAAATCCCCCAAGTATCTCGAGGACTTGAATTGGGCACTCTCAGCTTCCTACTGAAATCAAGAGAGATGAATCCTGAGGACAATAAAAGCAACTTTTTTTTTTTTAATTTTGTCTATTACTGATAAATAGCTATAGCAAAATCTTTCTAATTTTTAAAATTTCTTTCTCCAATTAAAATAATACTGACATCTGGATAAAATAATCTTCAGCCTGTACTTTTAATTAAGTGAAACCCTGCCCTCTGTTATTTAATGCACAATTCCCCTTTCATAAAATCCTTTGTCTCTCTCTGTCCTAAGCAATATTAAGCAAAAGTGAGGATTTTATGGATAATAAATCACAATCTGATGTGCTGTATTTGTTACTTTTCACCTGACAAATTTATCTTGGGTGTGAAAAATATAGTAAGGAGGTGACCCCATACACACAGCTTAAGTGACTTGATTTCCAAATAAATCAGCACCAGAACATGGTCGTCTTCCAATACCTGCAGCTGGAATGACTGGTATGAATTGCACAGTCAGATTTTAAAAGTAATTTTACTTACATTTAAACATATAGATATTCATGATAATCAGAAAACAACCCTGAAGTTGGAAGCTTTTAGCTGGGATTAATAATAGTTCGCCACAAAAATGTGAAAAAAAAAAAGAAAGTGTAATTGAATATGTGAATCATCATTTTGCTGTTATTTTTTATTTGTATCATAAATAAAAAATAATATTTTATGCAAGAATGAAAAAATGCACATGTATTAACAAGTGGAAAGAAAGCTGTCCATAATTAGCTTAGAAGCAAATACAGAAAGACAAAAGTTCTGAATTGTTCCAGTGTATTATATGTTTAAACTATAATTACAGCAGGCAAGACTAATTATAAGAAAATGACTCAATTTACAGTGAAATTATACCCTGTAAGAGTATTTCATTGTAACAAAATTCATAAATTTGGTTGGTACAAGATATTCAACAGCAGCTTTCAGGTGATCTAAAAGCAGATATTAAACTCTGCCTTGTTTATATTGAGTCAAGTGTCTTCTCTAAATTTTCACACAAGCTCTAAACCCCAATTTATTACAGTAATTTATATTTTAAAACATTCCATAAACATTACAACCTTACACACTCTCTGAGGGTATTAAATTTGGTTAGACTCATTTGCTATTCTGTTCAAACATTCCTCAAACTTGGTTAAATTTTTTATAAAACAGCTAGCAACATCTTCATTTTCAGCTTTCTATTTATAAGGAAATGTTTCTACACATAAAAAGCCTAAGTTTTCCATCAACAGGACATAAAAACTCAGCAGAAAAACCTTAGTTAACTACTTCTGTCCTTCAGACCTCAACATGCTAAATTCGTAACAGTCTGCCAGTCAGCACTAACATATTTCTTACTCATTTTCCTTGAAAGGAACTCACAGCCTACTATTACACTGACTTTTCAATTTTATCAGGAGATGCTTGTGAATTGCTCTGACATATTAAAGACATGCTGAATGTGCTTCCTTAGTTCTTGTCACTATTCTTTTCCTCACACTAGTAAGTCTTTTAAAAACTCATTTTCACTATTCCATTTGGCAAGGAAAATGAGTCCTTTCTAGGTTCCTTGATTAAACAGGTATTTTTCAAGAGTGTTAAAACTGATGAATTAAAAATATTGCAGCTTTAATTAAAAGTCTTGAAGATTTTCTGCCTTCTAAAATATTCAGCACAAGTCTGGGGGAAAAATGTGGAAATACCTAAAAATCTACCTTGTTATTAAACAATTATTGTGGGATAAATCGACTTTTTTTTGTCTATACAGTAAAACTTCTGGACTTTGAATTAAAATCTGAGAAGCTGTATAGAAGTTTTTTCACTGGAATGTTCTAGGCTTAAGCTTAGAAAACTTTGAAGCACATATATTTGACCTCAGATCATGATCCATATATTAGCTAAAGCAGCATTTATAAGTCAATTAAACATAAAAACATACAATAGTGTGTATTTTTTTTTTCAGAATGTGTAATATATTAGCTTATTCTGTCATATGCAAAAATGTCCACAGCTGAACAACTTCTAAGCCCCAAATCTGCTTGTCATTGATTCATTGCATACATCAGCACATTGATAATTTAGTCCTTGTGAATATTCAAAAAGCTTTCACCTTCAGGAAGTACATTGCAGTATAACTAGTGATATAATCTTATTATTTCCTCAAATTACAAAAGAAGTAGTGGGCACTAATAAAACCACAAGGGGTTGTGAGCTGCTATGACAATTACCATATGATGTGTCTTTTGGGAAGTCCAGTGAATGGCTGTGGCAGTGTACTTAACAGTGAGACGATAAAATCAACAAGCAGAAAGAGAAAAAAGTGATTCAAAATCTGTCACCCCCCAGAAAATTGCTGAGATATGTTGAAAATCATTTGGCCACAAAGTGGTGCTAGCAGTTCCTCTTTACCATGTCAAGCACCCCAAAGGCACACAGAAATGTAACAGCAAGCAGGTAATCAGTGCCAGCATACCCTTATTGAAACATGAGCTCCTAAACCTCTTCTCTCAAATATTGGTGGGGTGGGGGGAGCTGGGAAAGCAGGAGTGTTCTTCTAAAGTCTGTGAGGGTCGAGGGCTTTCTTCCCCCAAGTATGATTTCTTGGCTTTGTTTTTGGTCTTGATAGATTTACAAACTAGTAATAATGTTTTTAGGGGTTTTACCTCTCAGCAAGATGAAGTTCAACATAAGATACCAGTTTGAGAACATAATAATAATAATGAATCATTCTCCTTTCTCCTCTCAGACCAGTCCCATAACTTAGATGCTTAGCCTGTAAACCTCTCTTAGGCCACCATCTGAACAATTTAAGAAATCATTTCTCCTGTTCAACCTAATGCAACAATACATGTAAGTAAATAAATTGTGTGAAACAGTTCAGATGTGGGAAATTTCCACCTTCTTGCTCCCTGTGAGAATAATTAAACTTGCTCTGCATAGCTACTACGCACCAACGTTTTTGCTCTGAGCTACAGTACACATATGAAATGTTACTTGAAAAGATTTATTTATGCTGCTTCAGAACAAGTTCCTCCTTTATTCTGTTTTCAACATCTGCAGTTCAGTGCTGCAAAAACTAATGCCCATAACTCACAGCTTTCTCAATTATATTTTCAGCATGCAGTTTCAACCTGGCCGCTCTTCTGCATACCATAAGCAGAACCAACATGATCATTAATATCCCCGTCAAGAATTTCATTTCCCTCTGCTAGAACATGCTGGTAGTAAGAAATGCAGAAGGCTAAAGATGCTCTAAGTCATAATTCACATGGATGCATAACAAAAATGCTTAATGCTAAACATTTTTAAACTACCTCATTAAAAAAGGCAATTAATTCAACTGATATGAATGATCTATTGCATAATGTATGGGAGAAGAATTGTTAGGTGAAATTGTAATAATAAGTGTTATTATTATAAGTTAGTTTCTAGATACTCAACCATGAAAAGGATTATTATACAAAATGAAAATGCATAGTTTTCCTTTCTGCGCTTACACCCTAATTTCTAATTCAGACAGCAAATTACAAGAACAGCCTGTGAAAATGAAATATGGGGAGGATTAATGATTATTTGGTTAAAATCCAGCAATGCTTTGGAACACCCATTGTTATGGGTGTCTCTCTGAAAACACTCCACAGCATACTCATTTCTGTTTTTTATCTTTTTCTTGTGCCGAAGGTCTGTTCATAAGAATTTATCTTTACATCTTTAATTTATCTTTACTTCCCTTAACAAAAAAAAAAGAGTATTTTTTGACATGCTGCTTGGAGAAGCATTAGAAATATTATTGCATTGTGTTTACATGACAGCCTTGAAGCAGTTAACTGTTGATTATGCAAACAGGCAAACGTGACATTTAACTACAAAGCTTACAAGGAAACAGACCTGGGAACAATCAGAAGCTTCTTACTATCAACACAATAACCTTTTAAAAGGCATTTACTTCTATTGGAATAGTTTCTGGATGAAAAAGGCCTCCTTGGTCATCTGGGTTATTGTAGTAGTTTGGCCGTGATTGGCCAATGTGTATTACTGACATTTGATAAAACCAATGAAAGCGTGGGTACGCCTTTTACGATACACCTTTTTTAAATGCAAACCCGGGAATCATCTCTCTCTTGGTTTCCGGCAAAGGCTCAGGTAACAGCTCCTGCCGCACGTTCTCTGCTCCCCCTTCCCCCACGTGGCCGTCGGGCCTGGGGGGGGAGGGGGAAGCAAGTCAGGCTGACCGGGAAAAAGGAAAAAAAGACCGCAGAGCCAAGCTGTGAGCTACGCTGCTGATATCTGGCTGATGGAATTCGAGTTTTCTTCTCCTGCAGCATGGTCGGTGAGAGAATTTCCTCAGGGCCGTCTCGGAGCCACGGAAGATCACGCAGATCGGGCGGGGATGGCTTTTCTGAGTGGAGTTCACTCTGGACTAATTTAAC
>WAAG01062089.1:0-11798 GCA_013390105.1 Tichodroma muraria
CGAGCCCGCCCGCGCACCGGGGCCGCGCTGCGCCGAGTGCGGCCGCGGCGCGACCCTCCGTCTTCTGGTGCGTGGCGCAGGCAGCACCGCGGGCACCCCGCTGTGCGGCCATCAGGGGGCCTCCGAGAGGGTCCGTGGCGTGCGCGGCGCCGCTCGCCCGCCATATTGAGTGTGGCGCATGCCGCACACGCGCCGGCTGTCGCGATAAAAACCCTGGCGCGATTGAAAGGCCGTTTCCATCGTTTATTTATTTACTGATCGTTTTAGCCACAGCGCGAGACCCTCCCCAGAGACGGCCTCCAGCGCTCCCGCTTGTCTGCGCGGCCAACGTATGAGCGGAGCGAGACGCGGGCTCCGGGGCGAAGGGGCGTGACGGGGCGTGGCCAACACGCCCGAAGTTATAAAAGAGAGCTGGACACCGCCCCTCCCCTCACTTAAGATGGCGGCGCTGAGGGCGGCGGGGGCGGCGCTGCTGCGGCCCCGGGCCGGGCCGGCCCCGGCCGCGCTGGGCTACCACAAGAAGGTGACGGGCGAGTGCGACACGGGTAGGGGCAGGGGGGTGCGGGCTGGCTCTCGCTGACGCTGTCTCGCCAGGTGGTGGATCACTACGAGAACCCGCGCAACGTCGGTTCCCTCGATCGCAATGCCAAGAACGTGGGCACTGGCCTGGTGGGCGCCCCGGCCTGCGGCGACGTCATGAAGCTGCAGGTGACCTTGGGGACCCGCTGACACCTGAGTGGGGTCACAAGGGGCTGTTGCGAGGGTCAAACCTTCCCGTGTCCCCTCAGGGGACAGCGCGGGTTTCCCTCACACCCGCCCTGCCCCTGCCCTGTGCCCGGGGCAGGGCCAGTCCCGCTCCCCGGGGGCCCGGCTGGCGGGACCTGGCCGAGCTGAACCGGTTTCTGAAGTGTCCCCAAAATGTTCCCGCAGGTGGAAGTGGACGAGAACGGCAAGATCGTGGACGCCCGCTTCAAAACCTTCGGCTGCGGCTCGGCCATCGCCTCCAGCTCGCTGGCCACGGAGTGGGTTAAAGGGAAAACGGTGAGGGAGCTCCGGGAAAGCTGCAGAGCTTCCCACGTGCCTGCGTGTTCTCTGTTGGGATCACGTAGGAAGTGCTCTCCAGGGACTCCCTGCACTACTTTGTGCTGTAGAAGCAACTGCCAGCACTGTCAAGGGTTTCAGTTGTAGGGCAATAATTGTCTTTTTCATCAGGGTATCGTTTAAGGTTAGAAAAGCCCTCTAAGAACATCAAGTCCAACTGTTCCCCCAGCACTGGCAGTTCCCCCACTGGCCATGTCCCCAAGTGCCACATCCACATGTTTTCGAGCAATTCCACCAGGAAATTACTTTGTGTCTTATGCAATGAGTAAAACCAGGCTGATGGCAAAAATTTTAGTTATAGAGAATCTTTAGGTTATTTCTGCCAGCAGTAAATGCACCTCAGTGTCGTTATAGAGGATGGACAGACTTGAAGTAGCCCAAGTAGGGACGGTCTGTTGCACTGATGTGTCAGACAGACATTCCTTAATTCCCACATCCCTCACTGCCTTGGACAGCTGAGATGGTCTCCCCTGTGGATTCTGCTGGCTCTGGAGCATTAAACCTTCTTAGCAAATACAAACAGCAGGGCCCATGACCACCTCTGCCTGTGTTTCAGGTTGACGAAGCGCTGAAAATCAAGAACACGGATATTGCCAAGGAACTCTGCCTTCCCCCTGTCAAACTGCACTGCTCCAGTAAGTAAAAACCCTGGATCTCAGATACTCTGGGAATAGCACAGATGCTTCTGGATGCTGTTTTCCAAATAGTTTATGTACGACGTTGTCCCTAAGAGAAAACTTGTTCAGCTTTCAGGGTTAATTCAAGAATTTTCAGATCACTTCAATATTTTGGAGCCTGTGACTCAGCAGAGTGATAATAAACGATCAGCTGCTGAATTATATTATTACCTGAAGTTACATTACATGAAATCAGCACTATAGGAGTTGAGTATTTTAGGAATTCCATTCAGATTCTACTCCTAAGATCAGTCTGTGCTGCTGGTCTTGTTTGCTCACTGCTGCCTGCTTTTGTTTTTACCTCATCTTTTGTTCTAAAAGCTCTTGAACTGTCCCTTAAAATCCTCTTTATTTTTCTTTTTTTTGCTTTGCAGTGCTGGCTGAAGACGCCATCAAGGCTGCCTTGGCCGATTACAAACTGAAGCAGGATCCGAACAGAGAATCCGACAAAAAAGCCGACAATGCCTGAACTGCCTGCGCAGCTTCCCCTCCTCCCTCCTCACTCTGCAGTGCAATTCCCGAGCTGTAGTAGGACCCTGTGCACTACTCAAGCTGTAAGATACGCACAAGTTACGCACAACGTGTCCCTGTGGTGTCCAGCCACTCCGTAGTGCTCACGTGGATGGGGGCTCCTGTCCCCTCGGGAATGCCGCGGGAAGACTCCGCTCCGGAGACAAAACCCCGCCGGCCGGTACTGGAAGGGCTGCACTTTTATTTTGTATTTTTCTTTCTGGGAAGATGTCTAGTTTTGCCTAATATTTTATGGAATTTAGTGGGAAGCGTTGCCCTGGTTTGGATGTGTGTGTGTGAGAGAGCTGTGGCACCGCCCTTGGCTCCGGCTGCGTCAGGGATGGTTTCACCATCCAGGGGCAAATTCCTGCTCTTGGAATTCTGGGACTCTTTGCAGGTGCCAAAGGGAAAGTGGCCAGGAAACAGTCGTGGTTTCTGCTCCCATCCTGTCACCACTTAATTTTTGAAGCTCTTGTTGGAGGAACAGCCTGAATTTTGGGGTGTTTTCTCTAAGAATGTCACTTTTTCACTCACCGGGTGCTCCCTTATGGCTGTAAATCCTGGGCTAGAGGAAGGTGTCCCTGCCCAAGGAAGGGGTTTGCAACTGGATGAGCTTTAAAGTCCCTTCCAATCCAAACCATTCCAAGGTTCTCTAAAATACACCCTCAGACTGGAACCCTGCTGGGTAATAGCAGAGCTGACGGGGAGCTCCCAGAGTTCCTCTTTTCCGGGGGAGTATTTCAAATCCAAGCAGACAACACATTAGCAAACTTCACTTTTTTACCTTCTAACCCCCTACAAGACACCTCACTTCCCATTTTTCATCCTGAGGGTGTTGTAAAACATTTAAAACCACATTTAAAAAAAGAACTGTCTCATTCTGCTCTATCTGGGCACAATATTTGTAATTTTTAACACAGAGGTCACACGTTGCTGTGAGTTTGTCACTCACAAGGTCCCTCTTGTGGTTCCTCGGCTCCTGGCACCCTCCAGCAGTGAGGAATGTGCCTTTCCCTCCTGGAACGATCCTGCTGTTTCCCAGTTTAAAAAAAAAAAAAATCGGGGAAACTTCACACGCTCACATCTGCTTCGGGGCAAAATCAGCTCTTTGTGTTGGCACACTCGTCCCAAGGGAAGGTTGTCCTGAGGCAGGGACGTAATGGGATAAAACACGGATACAGGAAGTTACAGGGATGTGGGGATGTGCTGCTTTTGAGGCAGAACAGCCTCTCTCACCTTCCAGGTTTCCCTGCTGTCCCCACTGCAGCAGCTGCACCCCAGTGCTGTGGCCGTGTCCCCCACGGCCCCCCCTGGGCCCATGGCTGTGGGTACAAGATAAAGGTTTCCTGGAAGGGCACGTGACGTGCTGATGTGGGGACCGATAGCACCCTGCCCAGGGCACCACTGCCCCTGGAGTCCAATCCAGCTGTGCCCCTGGAGGAGCACAGGGACAAGGGGACTGTCCCCTGGCCACCCCACGGCTGCACAGACACACGGGAGAGGAGCTGTGCGGAGGAAACATTTATTTCTAGCTGAAGGGGTTCAGGAAATGAGGCAACAATCCAGCTGGGCTCTGGGGTGAAAGAAGGAAAAGAGGGTCCTTGTCCCTGAATCCTCATCGCTCTTTCCCTTGGGTGGCCATGGGCAAAGCTGACCCATGTCTTACAAACCTCCAGTCCTGGTCCCATACCTCTTCCCAGAGGGACACAGCTTCCAGCCAGGCACCCAGCACAGACCAGGCTGCTGATGATGATTAAAATAACGTTTGGGAGGAAGCTGGTGGCACAGTGGGGGCAGAGCTGGAACTGGGGGGATGCACCCACCCAGTGCCTGGAGTGGGAGAAGCCCCTTGGGCAGCAGGAGCTGGGGCTTACGGCGTTCCAGTGCTGGGGAAAACCGCCAGCTGGCAAATCATCCCCATGAGCATCCCATCAGCACCAGGGTCAGGGGAGATGGGGGGCAATGGGATCTTCATCGGGGCTTCCTTGAGCCACCACGTACGTACGGAGCCTGATCCAACCGTGTCCATCGTGCATCCCAAGCCAGCAGCTCCTCAGGCTTGCCCGGGGCTTGTGTCCCTGCCTCAGATTCCAGAGGGAGCCTGGGAGCCATCCTGGCATGCATCAGGGGTCTCCTCGCTTCCTGCACTCGCCGCTTCCTCTGCGCCTGGATTTTGGGCAAGGGGCTCGGCTTGTTCATCCCCCAACTTCTTCCTTCCTTCTTCCTCCTCCTCTTCCTCCTCCTGAGGGGGATTCTGCTCGCCCCGGGCCCCGTTGGCCAGCGGTGCCTTAGGGGGGGATTTGAGGTTCTGGGCAACAGCCAGGATGTCCGCCTGGAGCTGCCGGCTGCCGTCCAGCGGCTCCTCCGCGCCCGCCTCGGGGGCTTTCTCGGGCACCTCGCTGAACGCCCGCGCTCCCCCCGACTTGTCCCGCTCGTCCACATATTTCTTCTTGGGAAAGGAGGAGGGGTAGTAGGCGGAGGCCTTGTGCTTCTGCCGGACGATGACGGCGGCGCAGATGATGAAGAGGAGGACGAAGGACAGCGAGCCCACCACCACCACCAGCAGCAGGTACTCCTTGAAGAAGTCCACCAGCCCGTCCAGCACGCCGGGAGCCGAGCTGTTGGTCACCGTGGTCCCTGGCGCGTCCCCCACCGTGGGGCTGATCCGGGGGGTCACGGGCTGGGTGGGCAGCGTGGCTGATGCCTCGTCCCCGTCCCCGCTGCCCGCGGTGTCCGGCAGCACCGGACGGTGCCGGGGCGCTGCCGCCTGTGCCGGGGCCACCACCAGCAGCCCCAAGAGCAGCAACCACGTGCCCATGGCTGAGCCCGTTCCCAGGATTCGTTCAGGAGACCTGCAGGATGCAGAGGGGAGGGGGCCATGTTAATACTGCAACAGAGTGAGCCCCCCAGACCAGCTCCCACCCGCCTGAATTTCCTCATGGAAGCAGAAATGCAGCTCTGGTTTTCTCGCCCTGACAGAGCGAGGGGCTCCATTTGTTTTCCAAGGGTGCAGCTGGAAGCCAGCTGAGTGGGATTGCTCAAGGCCAGGGGACTGGGGCTGCTGCCAGCGCCCGGCTCCAGACAACGGTCATTTGGCTGATTAGAGAATTCCTGAAAAATGGAGGTTTGCAGTGGAAACTTTGACAAAGGGGCTGGGCCCGGCGCAAGAGGCATTTCCCAACCGCCCGTCCCGGACCGTTAATTCCCAGCTGGAGCACAGCTAAAAATAGGTTGGGGCAGGATTTCACCCCGGTGCCACCATGGTGGTTGAGTGGAGCCGGGATGGGGTGTGGGACAAAGGGGCAGCCCCGGAGCTGGCATACAGACAATGGGGTCCCTGCTGCCTGAGTGTCCCTGGTGAAGGGGGAAGACTGCCTCCATCCCTGTGCCGTGCTGCTCGCCGGGATGGGGCTGGATCTGCCCCATTCCACAGCCCACAGTGTGCTGTAGGACACTGGACACACGCTCCCCACCCCGGAGCGATGACCAGGGCGAGCCCCTGGCTGGGCTTTGCACCCCACGGGATTTGGGAGAGGGACGTGACCGTCTCCACCACGTCGCAAGACATTCCCAAGGGACATCAATGCGTGCCATGCCACGTAACGCCATCGAGCCATTCCCAGGGCTCTTCCCCTCCACACAGCTCCATGGACAGGTCTCAGGAAACAGCTCCCTCCCCACGTCCATCAGCAGGGACCCCCCATGACAATTCCCCAACCTCAGGCTCCCCAAATCCCAGCCCACATCCCATTTGCCCCCCAAACAAACCCAAGCCAGCAGCTCCACAGACCGAGAGGGAGTCCAGCAGCAGGATTTGGCTTCCAGGATCTTCCCCGGCTGCACAATCTGTTTTTCATTAATCCAGTGCAAAAAAATGGCAGCGGAGGTGGGAGGTGCCCCTGACCCCCAACCCTCCCGGCTCCCCACGGGCACTGCCGTGGCTGTGGGGTCACAGCTCTGACCAGCACCGGAGAATGAAGGGTTTGAGGGGCTGAGGTGAACCCCTTCATCCTCCTCTTCACCCCAGACAGGGGCCCCTTGGCAGGAAAGGGGTCCCGGGATAGAGACGGCATCAATTCCCTGGCAGCCGTCGGAGCCGAGGAGCAGCCCTGGACATGGAGGGGCTGAGCAAAGCCCATAGCAGTGCCAGGAGCAGGGCCTGGCACCACGGGCATCCCAATCCCATTACAGCCCCATCCTCGCCCATCCCCAGACCCACAGCTTGTTCCCAGCTCTGCTTCCCAACCGCTCCAGAAATTCATGATTTTGGTGTTGTCCAGATGCAGCAAGCTCCGATTTCTGCCCGGGAATGCAGCCATGCGGCCGACTCCATCCCGTGTCCCGCCGTGGGGACCGTGCCCAGCCCTCACCACAGCACCCCGGGCTGTGGGACAGCCTGTGCCCTGCTCCAGAGCCACCCGAAAATTGGGGAGCAGATTGGCACATCCAGTGGGATCCTCACCTTGCCCGCAGCTGGCGGGAGGGAGCCGGAAAGACGGGATCTGTCCCACACACCTCGAGCCCCTTTCTGCAGCCTGCTGGGATGGAGCCTCCTCCTTCTCCCTCTTCTCCTCCTCCTTCTCCTCCTCCTCTTGCGTTGCAGCCCAGGACCAGCTTGTTCTCATTACGGCCGGGATGGGGAGGGGGTGTGGGAGGCCAGGGAAAGGCAGGCAGCCCCCAGCCTCCTCCCAGATGAACTCCAGCTGGAGCTGGGGGTGTTTCCTGGCTTATCCCATCAGCAAAGGAGCCATGGTGCCCCCCATCATCAGCCCTGGAAGGGGCCACCTTTTGGGGTGCAAGTGGGGATGGGGGTCACACAGGGAGTTGTTTTTACCCACAAAGGTGGGGGTAAAGCCCATCTGAGGGTCCAAGGGGAACAGTGAGGAATGTGGGCTCAGTGCCCTGGCATTATTGAGGCAGTGGGGCAAACACGGCTTGGGACCATCCCCTTAATTTCAGGAGAACATTTCCTAAAAATCCCAGCCTGGAAATGCTCTGGCCTGGGCACCTCTGCCTTGGGGTGCAGGCAGGGACACAGGCAGGGGTCCCCTGGTTCCTCAGACAAACACAGGAGCTGCTCAACTCCCTGGCTCCTGGTGTCCAGTTTGGGGGTCTGGGGGCATGTCTTGAGCCCCCCCACACACACACTCTGTCTCCCCCTGCCCTGGTCCCCTCAGCCTGGCCTGAGGTTGCTCAAGAGGCTGCAGCCGCTGCGTGACCTCATCCTGTTGCTATTTTCCTCTGCTCCTCCCTGGGGACCTGCCAGACCCCCCAAAAAGCCACGGCTAGCGCCTGGGGACCGTGACCCCCGCGGGGTGGGGGGCAGGGACTCTGTCCCCTCGGCCGGAGGGGAGCTGGCGCCGCTGGGGTTTCTCCGGCGTCGCCGCCGGCGTCGCGGCTCCCCAAAATAAAGGCTCCGTCCGTCTGGCTGCCCCGGCGGCTCCCAGCAGCTGCCGGGGCGGCTTTTCCCGGTCTTAAGTGCTCAGTGATGAAATCTTAGAGGGGAAGGGGGAAAGGCGAGGGGAGGCCGGGGACGAGGGCGGCCTGGAGGAGTTCCAGCAGCACCCGGCCCTGCTCCTGCAGCCCAGGTGGGGATGGGGCTGAGCTTCCCCCGTGCACCCCAGTAATGCCGGTGCTGGGCTCAATCTCCTTGTCTAGGGTCTCCATTCCACCCCGCCCAGGGTCTGCATCCCACATCGTCCGGAGTCCCCCTTGTCCCTCATCCAAGAACCCCTTCCCACCCTAGCCGGGATCCCCATCCTGCTTTGCCCAGACTCTCCATCCCTCCCTGCCCAGGATCTGCATCCCACCCTGCCCGCGGTTCCCACCCTTCATTGCTCAGCGTCCTCATCCATCCCTGCCCAGTATTTCCATCTCCCCTTGCCCAAGATCCTCATGCCTCCCTGCCCACTGTCCCCACCCTCGCAGCCGGGATCCCCGTCCCAGTTCCCGGTGCCAGCTCCCACCGGCCATTACGATGCCGTTTTTGCCTGCAGCGGCCGCGGGCCCGGCCCCTCGGAGCTGGGCAGGGCCGGGACCGCCCAGCCCCGCTGTGTAATTTGGGGCAGCAGGAACGCGGGGCCGCGCAGGGCTGGGCTCGGCGGCACAGCCCGCCCGGGGAACCGGCAATTTGAGGCATTTCAGCCTTGCTCTGCTTCTAATTTGCTTCCCCGGGCTGCGCTTTGCTGTGCCAGCAAAATACCCGGAGGGGACCCGTCCTGCAGAGCTGCGTGGGGAGCTCCGTGTGCACCGTCGTGCGTGGGATCGTGCCACCCCCGGCCCCTGTCACCCACCACAGCCCGGTGCCACCCCACCACACGCTGCCCTCCCAGCTGTCCGGCAGCGGGATCCCTGTGATCCTGCTGTGAATTCCTGTGCCGTGAGGTGGGCGGTGGCAGCCCGACAGGACCTGCTGACTGCGCCAAATAGGGCGATTCCCGGCTCCCGCGGCGGAGGAAAGTTTATCCTCGCTGGGCTCCTGCTGGAGAGCAGCCGGCACAGGGCTGGGAGAGCGGGAGCAATCCCAGGGATCTGCACCCATCCAATTCCTCGGGACACACCGGCCTCATCCTCACCGGGGACACAGGCCGGATGAGCTGCTGTGGGGTGAAGCCAGAGGATGGGAGCATCCCTCTTTCCCTGTGGCAGCTTTGGCTGGCAGGGCGCTGGCTTGGGGACACAGTGGGACAGAGCAGGGCGGCATCAGCAAGGAGCCCACGGCCAGGGTGTCCTGCGTGGGGACCAGCCACGGCCACCGGCTGCGGGTCCCCTGGCCAGGGTGACTCACCCGTAAACATTTACATTCAGAGCCGGAGCAGGGCCGTGCAACTGCCAGGATCCAGATGGAAAATATCCCGAGCACTGCGAATGTAAACAGGCAGCAGGGCCGGGATGCAGGTGAATGACCACGTTGACATTTCGTCCCGGACGGACAGTCTAGAGTGGCCTTCGAGGAGGCCGCAAGCTTGGGGAAGTGGGAAAGGGGATATGGGGATGTGGGAATGGGAATGCTGAATCTGACAGGGCAGGGGTGGGGATGGAGAGATGGGGACATTGAATCTGGTCACAGCAGGGATGGGGATGTGGGGATGGGGAGCTCGGGTGGAGCAAAATAGAAAAATGGGAACACTGAGCCTGGCAGGACAGGGCCAGCCCTGGGCTATTTCCACTCCCCCAAGGAGGGGTCAGTTGGTGGCCTGAGGGGTGACTGACGCCTGCCTGAGCAGGTGAAACGGTGGGACCTTTGCTGGCCTCTCATAGATTTGCTCTCCTCACCCCTCCCATTCCCAGTCGCAGTCCCAGCCGGGGCCAGCGCTGCCGGACGATGCGGAGACCCTGCGGCCACCGTTCGCCCCCGGGACTGAGCACCTGACAGGCAGCGGCGGCTCCGGAGGCGTCCCCGCCTCGCTGCAGCGACCGCAGGCAGGAACACGTTGTGCCACGAGCGCATCCGTCCTGTCCCTGTCCCCGTCCCCGTTGTTTCCGCCCCGTCCCCCCGCCCTTCCAGCTCCCACGAGGCCGAGCCCACGCGGGAGGAGGCCCCAGGGGCTGCGGTCCCATCCCCAAGGTCCCGGGATCTGGTCCCTGCCTGGCCAGGGGTGGCCGCGGGTTTCGTTTCTGTTCCCCCAGGGGCTTGAGGGGGAGGATGGAGAAGCGAAATTTTGGCAGCAGGATGTGGGCAGGCTGCGGGGCGGGTGCCGTCCCTGCCAGGAAGAGACCACCATGTCCGGGTAACTCTTTAATGGGATGGGGCTCGAGGGCTGGCTGAGCTGGCCGGGGGGAGCAGCTCCGTCACACTGGTCCAAGTTAAAACACCGGGGGACAGGGGGTCCCCTGCCCCTTTGGTGATCCACCGGGGACCGGGCACGCGGCCCCCCCGCAGCGCCGCGGGATGCAGGAGCCATCCCTGGGGCTCAGGAGTGCTCCGGCAGGAAGCTGCTGAGAGTCAGGTTGTCTCCGTCGGGCTCGGGGCTGCCGTCGGGCAGCAGCAGATTGTGCCGCCGGGCCGGGACAGGCCGGGGGCCGGCGGCCGCCTCGGCGTCGGGCAGGAGCGAGGAGATACAAACCATCTCGGTGCGGCTGAACCGGCGCTGGCCCGTCCGCGCCCGCCGCCACAGCAGCGTCCCCAGCACCCCTGTGGACACCAGGAAGGTGGCGGCCACCAGCCCCAGCAGCAGGATGGCCAGCAGGCACTTGCTCACCACCCCGTTGGGCTCCCAGGGCACGGCGGTGTCCCCCGGCGTCGTGTCCCAAGGGGCCGGGAGGGTCGGTGCGGGCGGAGCTCCGGATTTCTTGGGTTTCTTGTAGCCCGTGGCGGTGAGGACAAAGGCTGGGGGTGCTGCTGAGCGTGGCCCCGTGGAGGAGCTGCTGTCCAGGCCATCAGTCACTGTGCCCTCCTCGATGAGCCAGCTGGGGGTGGTGGTGGCAATGCCCTTTTGGGGTGCTGACGGTGTGCCAGGCTCTGAGCCTGGCAGCAGATTGGGAGCGGGGGAATCGGTCTCATCCATGGGATCAGCTGTGGTCGGCACCACGAGTGCCCGGCTGGCCTTGGTGCTGGGTGCTGGTGGTGGGGCAGAGCTCAGGAGCAGATCGGGATCGGGGGGATCTGTCTCATCCATGGGATCAGCTGTGATGGACACTACAGGCACCCGGAGCAGGCTGGTGCTGGCGCTGGGTGCTGCTGGTGCCTCAGAGTCCTCCAGTAAGTCGGGTTTAGGGGAATCTGTCTCATCCATAGGCTCAGCTGTGGTGGAGACCGCAAGCACCCGGAGCAGGCTGGTGTTGGTGCTGGGCACTGGTGCTGCAGAGCTCAGGAGCAGCTCAGGATCGGGAGAATCATCCATGGGATCTCCTGTGGTTGGCACCCGGAGCAGGCTGGCCTTGGTGCCGGGTGCTGGTGGTGGCACAGAGCCACCACGGCTCTTGTCACTGCTGATCATCGCGGTGGCACCGGGCTCCTGCTTACTGTTACCCCTCTTCCCACGGGAGAGGGGCAGGGGCTTGGCCGTTCCCCAGACCCACTGCCCGCCCTGGGGCAGCCCTGGCTCCAGCAGCTCAGCCCCACACGCCCGCAGGGGGCTCAGCACCAGCAGCACCAGCACGGCCCGGCCCAGCGCCATGGGACCTGCAGGGGACAGAAAAGGCAGGTGACATCGGGGTCCTGCTCCCCGCGGGAGAATGCTGAGCATGGAACTGCCCCACCGTGGGATCACACTCCGACCGAGGATCCTCCTCCCCTTCTGGAGAGGGGCCCTCGGGTTTGGGAGGATGGAGGATGCACCCAGCGACCTCCTCCTGCCACAGCCCCCACCTGTGGGAGCTCAGCGCCGGTGGCTCTGCTCCTGGAGCAAGTTTTGATGAGGAAGTTGAGTGTCTGGAAATGGGAAATCAGCCACCATGGAGGAGGCTGCTGCGGGACGGGGCGGTTGCGGGATGAGTCTCCGTGTGGAAATGAAACCACAGGGATGGCACCCACGTTTTGACAGACCCCCCCCCGTCCTCCCCCTCCGC
>WAAG01062089.1:11806-33404 GCA_013390105.1 Tichodroma muraria
ATCCCCCCCAAACTCACCCCAAATCCCCCTGTTCCATCACCAATCCCCCCCTCCCTCGGCAGCCCCGGCGGGCGGAAGCCACCGAGGTCCCCGAGGATCCGCACCCAACAGCATCCAGACACGGCTCAATACTCCGAGCATCCCCAGGAGGCTCCCACATCCCCAAAGCACCCACTCTTCTCCCCAAACCCCCCAGGGACCAGCACGGAGCACGGGACCCTCAGGGACCCTTCGCACCCAGAGCATCCCCGGGGCCGAGCCCCGATCCAGCACCTTCCCAGCAGGGCTCACCTGTGCTGATGAACGCGGTGGGATCCCAACTGCAGGACTCACCGCCGAGGGCCTGGCACGGGGGCGAGGGCAGCCCTAGCACCGGCACCCGCGGGGCGTCGTGGGCCACCCTCCGCCTGCACCGCCGGCCGGGCGGGGAAGGGAGGGAGCGCGGAAAAGCGGCTGGCGGTTTCGAGAGCCCGCGGGGGGAAGGACGTCACGCCGAGAGTGGGGCCACCGAGGGCTGGGGGCTGCGGGCACCCCCCGGGGAGGGTGGCAGGGTGTGGGCTGCACCCCAAAGAGGGGCTTCCTGCCCTGGTGGGAGCCCCCGGCTCGGCCCCGCCGGCGGCCCCGCGGAGCAGCTGCGCGCCGGGGCTCGCGTCGCCCCGAAAGCAGAAGTGACGGCGAACCTGGTGCCAGGGCTGCCACCCCCCGGGCACGGCGTGGGCACGGCCAGGGAGGGCGCCAGGGTGATGCCTCAACACCGGGAAACCTCCTTAGCAAACGAGGAGGAGGAGGGTGAGCGCCTGACTTGATGTTTTGCACAGCCTTTGTGCCGGGCTCCTTCTCTCTGCACCGTCCCCAGGATGCTCGGAGGGGCTCTCGGGGGGCTGCTGGGTGTTGTCCTGGGTGTTGTCTCGGCCTCGTGGCATTGGCACGGCAGGAAACCCCCCGCCCCAACCGCAGGCTCCCGGGCGGGAGGCGCAGCCGCAGCCGCAGGAAGGTGCTGCAAGAGGCACATCCGCAGGAACGGGCTCGGGGTATCAACAACCCCCGCCCTCGGAAACGCCAGCCCCTCCCTGCTCCGAAACACCTGGCCAGGGGGCTGGAAGAGGGAAGAAATGGGGCTCAGGCCTGCGGGATAAGGATCCCTGGGATGGATCCATGGTGCCCGGGGAGCGCTGACTCTCTGCGAGCATCCCTGCCCGGCTTTGGGGTGGTGCCGGGGTATTCCGGAGGTGGTTGTGCAACATCCCCTGAAACGCCGCAGCCCTGAGAAAGCAGAAACCTGGGCAGAGTGAGTGATGCTGTTTCCAGCCCAGGCTCCGTGTCATTCCAAACTTCCTGCAGCCTGGAAACAAATTTCACCTGGGGAAGAGCAGAATGAGCCCCCCTGGATCAGCTTGGGATCAGCTCCCAAGCAGGGCTGTTCCTTCCTGGGAACACATCTCCCCCATCCACCCCGAGATCACCCAGCACATCTGTGCCGTCACATCCCACATCCACAGCCTTGGGCTCATCACTGGGAATCACGTATGACCCCAGGAATGGGCCCTGGAGAGGAGAAAGTCCCCAAGGACGCCCTCAGCCACAGCGCCCCCTGTCAAGTGTCCATCATTCCATATCCCGGTTATCAATCAGATCTGGAATGTGGGGGGGGGGACGGCCGAAGGATGCGAGAGCCAAAGGAAAAGCCAAGCAGAGGCAGTTTATAATCAATGACTTTTATCTTTTGAAAATGGAAGCAAATATTTGGACAGATACTCTGGCCGCTCTATAAGAGCGCATCTTTCCGGACTGGGCTGGTTCTCTCCCGGGATATCACGGCTACAAAAAGCTTCAGGCACTGACTCCGGTTGAGCCTGGCGAGGCATCAGTTCATTTAAATAAAATACAGGCTAGGAACTAAAATCTCCCACACCCCCACCCCCGGGCACCTCAATCCAGCGGCTCCCAAAACTGATTTCCTTCCAATGTTAGGAACAAACCCGAGGTCCCCGAGCACACGACCCTGAAGTCACACGTACAAATCAACACAGAAATCACCACTGTGGGGAGAACGACCTTCGGGTTTGGGGTCCAAAAGAAAAAAAAAAAAAAATCCATAAAAATACACATCTCAGGCATTTACTGCAATACAGAAACGTCACCAAACAGCCAAAGAACCCGGAGCAGCCGGATTGTGGATCCACGGGCACAGGGCACGGGATGCCACTTGTCCCTAAAACACAGAAATCCCACTTTTCTGAAGCTTTCCTGCTCTGCAATCCCACCACATCCTCTGTCTCCTCCATCCCATCCTCGTGCCTCTCCAGCTACGTCCCCCGGCCGATTCCGCCTCCACTCACACATCCCTCCACAACAGGGAATCCTTAACCTGGAAATTCTGAACATGCAAACACTGGGGAAAATGGAAAAATCAGAGAATTCCTAGCTAAACTAATGGAAAATAAAAAAATCAATCATTTCAGCCTGGATGAAGGGACTCGTGTCCGCCGGGATGCTCCGGGTGGGGGGAGCCCACGGAGCTGCCACAGGGACAGAGCCCAGCTGGGATAGGGATCCAGAGCTCTCGGACACCCGATGGTCTCTGCCCACCTTTGGATTCAGGATGGGATATCAGCACTCCCTGGCACTGCAGGGATGGCCAGGTGGCAGGAATGCCAGGAATGGCAGCACCAATCCTGCTTGGCACAGCTTTCCAGAGGGTCCTGGATCCCATTCCCAGCACAAGGACGCAGCCTGGGAGCAGGGAGCCAGCCTGCCCCATCCCTGACAGCTCCTTCACAGGGGAGACTGCGCCTGAGCAGAGCTTTGCTGAGCTGAGCTTCCGTGGAATTCCAGGAGGAGCTCACTTGCCAGCCTAGAGCACTCACAGGGCCTCTCCCTGCAGGACCCCGAAGGAGCTGTGTGAGAAACCAGTTCTCCAAACTGGGATCAAATCCACCCTCCCAGTCCCTTCTGGGATTGCTGGGAGTGCAGGGGGGCGGGTTGGGGTTGGAGGTCGCTCATTTGATCCGGGAACAAATCCTTTCCTGCAAAGCTTTCCAGCATGGCAGGGTGGGAGGCAGGAATGGGAACGATGGACAGAAAACAAACGATAAAAAAGTAACAACAGAGGCATTTTGTTTGTGGAGAATTATCATGGAAAAAACCACCTTTCTGCTGCTAATGCTGCCTTGGAAGCACAGAAAATTCCTATCATCAGCACTGGTGTGAGGGGCTGATGGATTCCAAAAGCTCCTTAAAATCCATGAGCTCAGGAGAGTTGGGAAGCAGGAACAAGGATTTACAGCAATGATTGCTGGCATCCCACAGCTCACCTGAAACTCCATGCTCCATGGATAAAAGCATTCCTGCATGGAAGTCACTTCTGCCTCAAAACGGAAATAAAAATGAGCAAGAAAAACGCGTGAGTTTGGTCATGGAATCAAACCTTGGGATTGTAGGAAAATGGGAACACGGTGCTGGCTTAAAACTTCAGTAGGAAATAAATCCCCTCGTTCAGAATGATATATTTGTATTTTTCTGTCAGCCAACGGGGCTGGGGACACGTTGTGGAGCAGGAAAGGCAGCTGATCCCATCTCCAAGGGGATTCCACTGGGAAGAGAAGGGAAGGGAACCCACCTGATTGTTCCAAATGGAGGATTTATACAAAATAGCTTCAGCTTTGTTCTCTGCACAGTGTAAACACCCTCCCACACCCCCTCCCTTGGAATGGAAACACAAATACTGCAAAAGTGGCAAATAAGAAAAATAAAAGCGATTTTTTTTCTATTTTTTGGCAACTCTAAAAAAAAAAAAATATGGTTAAGAACAATGTGGCGTTGGTCCCTAAATCTAGAAAAAGATATTTGGACATGGCATTGGAAGTCAAGAATGGATTAGTTTTTCAAGGATTCATAATAACATCTGGAAAAAAACCCAAAAAACCCCTGTAAAAGTAGCACTTCTCGTTTTTGTCTCGTTTTGGACACAGTCACAGAAATTCATCGGAAC
Source organism: Tichodroma muraria (assembly GCA_013390105.1). Taxonomy (NCBI): domain Eukaryota; kingdom Metazoa; phylum Chordata; class Aves; order Passeriformes; family Sittidae; genus Tichodroma; species Tichodroma muraria. The sequence goes on from WAAG01062089.1 coordinate 15,798, forward strand.
ATCAGGAAACGAAAAAAAATCTTTCACTAAAAAGCTTGGCTTGAAATCATCGGCTCTTGTTGACGTGGATTTAGGAGAACAGGAAAGCTCGTACTGGAATGCTGCAGGCTGCTGCTGGCTGAACTGGGAGCTGGGATGTGCCTGGGCTGGCAGCCCCATCAGTCCGCGATCTTGGCCATCTGCTGCTCCAGCTTGGAGATGCGCTCGTCCTGGCTGGAGATCGTGTCCTTGATGGATTTCAGCTCCTTCAAAATCTCGTCCAATTTGGCGTCGTTTTGCTGGAAGACAAGAAAGGACGAGTGAGGAGAGCTCTGGGGTTTTCCAAGGAAAGGGCTCCTCCCAGTGGGACTGTTGGAGGGATGAGGGTGTGACAGACTCTGGAGGAGCTGGGATGCTCAGGGCATGGAGCAGCATCTCCAGCAGCACCAATGCACCCATCCAGGACCAGCTCTTCAAGCCATACTTTCCTCTGGGTCCCAAAGGACACGGTTTGAGGACAGGGATTAGTGGTGAACAAGGTGCTGGTGCTGGGTTAGGGCTGGACTTGGGGATCCTGAGAGTCTTTTCCAACCTTAATGGTTCCATGACTTAGAAAAAGCAATTCCAAGTAATCTTCCATATCTACAGAATCATTAGAATCACAGAATCATGGAATATCCCAAGTTGGAAGGGACCCACAGGGATCATCCAGTCCAACTCCTGGCCCTGCCCAGGACACCTCAACAATCCCACCCTGTCCCTGAGCTCCTGGAGCTCTGGCAGCCTTGGGGCTGTAACATCCCCTGTGAAGCCTGTTCAGTGCCCTAGCACCCTCTGGGGGAAGAGGTGCTTCTATTCCTTTTCCTGATATCCACCCTAACCTTCCCCTGACACAGCTCCAGCTGTTCCCTGGGTCCTGTCACTGGTCCCATCCTGGCATTCCCACCTGAGGCCATCACCCCCAAAATTCCTGGAGTTTACTCACGGGGTTTGAGGCATCCGCTGCTTTCTTTGGAGCACTTATGAGATCACTCTTCTTGTTCCCGGCGGGTTTGTTGTCCAGTATGTTCTTCTTGACCACCTTGAGATCCCTGTTTTTGCCTGGAATGTACCCGTGCTTCAAGGAGATGAGGAGAGGATCAGCGTTCTTCCCCTCAAACCACTCCTCTGCTTCCAGAGCTGCTTCCGGGCCGGCTGTGTCCGGGTACAGGTCGTCCTGGAAGAGGTCGGACTGCAAGGCAGGAGACACGGATCAGTCAGGAGCTTTGGGAGGCAGGAGCTGGCTCCAAAGCCTGGCCCCCGGGCAGTGCTCACCTTGCGGGGAACTGTCATGATGATGGGCTCACACTTCCTCTCGTGGAGCTTGAAGAACCTGCCGTGGAAAAGGAGAATTGGGGCGGGGAGCGAGGAACAGGGAGACGGGAAAGGAGCAACCCCAAGGAACCACAGAAATCCCCGAGACCATCAAGTCCAACCGCTCCCCCAGCACTGCCGAGGCCACCATAATCCACGTGCCAAAGTGCCACATCTACACGGCTGTTAAATCCCTCCAGGATGGGGACTCCAGCCCTGCCCTGGGCAGCCCCTTCCAATGCCTGACCACCCTTTCCTTGAAGAAATTGCTCCTAATATCCGAGGACGTTTCCCCTTGTCCTATCACTTGTTCCCTGGGAGAAGAGCTGGATCCTGTTCTCAGCCAGCAGTGATGTTCCCTCCTGGAGCCACTGCAGCGACATCCCGAGACGTTTCCTGCCCTTCCCGGGTTTTCTGAACCGCGGCTGCCCCGTGCTCACTGCTCTGCTGCTTTAACCACTCCTGGAATCCCCAGCCCCGGCCCCCAGCCCTGGGATGAGCTCTCCTCACCTGGCAATCTCACACTTGTTGACGTCGAGGCCCCTCTTTGGCATGAACCCCATGCCCCTCTGCGGCTCTTTGCTGCTGAAGGTGTTGAGGTAGTGAACGTACGGGGACTCATCCGTGATCTCGAAGTAGCGGATGCTGCTGTCACCCTGCAAGGAACCCCAGGAGACCCTCCAGAGGCTGCAGGACCTGTGTTCCCTGTGCCCACACTGCTGCTCCCAACAGCCTTTCCTTCCAGGAATGCTGCCGTGGACAGCTCACAGCTGTTTCTGAAGCAAGGCTGATCCCTTCCACAATCCGAGTGCATCAACTGAACCATTCCTCCAAGTCCTGTTCCAAACACTGTGGGACAGGGATTGAGCTCGTGCTTCCAGGCTGGGAGTGGCCCCTTCCTCACCTCTTGTGGAAAAGCCTCCTGCCACAATCAAGCAGAAAGGCTATAAACCAGGTCATCCTTAATTCCAAGCAATTCCACCACACTGTTGTCTCTGAAACTGCAGGAGGGGTGGCAGATAGAAACCAAATATTCCTCATCAGCTGCTACAAAGATGGGAGTCGTGAACATACTTGTAGGGATCCTCCTCTGTAATTCCTTGCTCATCTTGGCTTTGGCTCCTATTTGTAGGAGTCCATCACATGCGGGCACCAAATTCCTACAAATTGCTTCTAGAAAGGAGCACCTAATTCCAGTTCTCTCTTAATTAACCCCACAAAATTACAGAGAGAGTCGCCACACGCTCCAGCATCTCCAAGGACAAGGAGGACAACACCCAAAATGTACTTTCCTCCCATATCAGTGTAAAATCATCCAGGTCAACACCAGCAAGAAATGTTTTGGTGTGGGACTTGTTGCATTAGGAGCAGCTTTATCTAATCCATCTCAAAGAAACATCCAGATACTTCCCAGGTTCTGCAGAGTGAGGATCAAACCCGTTCCAGAGCAGCCTGGTCTCTCTGCAGCCCCACATTTGCTGCAGAACTGATTTTTTGGGAACATTTCCCAGGCACCACTCCCTCCAGGTGCCTTCAAAGCCTCTCCTTACCTTCCCACACAGGTAAATGATGTTGGTGTCTGGGTCATAGAAGGGCAGCAGGACCCCGTTGCTGGTGTCCATCTCGTGAAGGGCTATTGGCTCCTCCATGTTCTTCTGGAAATAAAAATGCCAGGGATGTTAATAAAGACTGGAAAAGCTTCTGTTCATAGAGGGAGGGTCTAAATTATTAATACTCTGTAGGCAGTGAGCTCCCAGAGGTGTCTGCACCACCCAGAAGGATCCGTGTGTTACAACAAATGCCGGGAAAGTTCACGAGCTGATTCATTCCCCAAGGGCATTTTAATCCCTAAATTAAATAAAAACAGGAGCCAGGAAAATTCACCAAGTCAAGGGAAATATGTGACACAGTGAGTTAGTGTCATTGGATGGGATGGTGATGGATGATGGGACGGAGCCTCCTTCCCTGGAGACACTCAAAAGCCACCAGGTGGCCCCTTCCACCCGGAACCCTCCTGGGATTGTTGCTGTCCTGCTCTGCACAAATGCACAGGGAGAAGTGACCTTCCCACAGCCCCTCTGCTCCCTGTGCATCTTCCCAGGCACTTCCAACCTGCAGCTCCCAGCTGATCGCTGCTCCTGCTCAGTTCCTTCACTGAGTGACCACACAGCCGAAATCATGGAAACAGGAGCAGGCAGCAGATGGAGAGGGAGTAATCTCAAGTATACAGACTATGAATTTAGGAAGGAATTCTTCCCTGTGAGTGGTGAGGCCTGACACCACAGGGTGCCCAGAGAAGCTGTGGCTGCCCCAGGATCCCTGGAAGTGCCCAAGGCCAGGTTGGACAGTGCTTGGAGCAACCTGAGACAGTGGAAGGTGTCCCCCTGCCCATGGCAGGCGGTTGGAATGGAACCGGCTTTAATGTCCCATCCAAGCCAACCCATTGCACAATTCCATGGCTGCAGGGCTGGGTTGGTAACTCCACGGATGTGAGGAGCACCCGGACCCAGTCCGGGATCGTACCGGGTTCCACAGGGCCAGCTGCCGCTCGCTCATGCGGCTGAAGCCGGTGGTGAAGATGTTCCCGTCTGCCAGGAAAATGGCTCGCATGGGCCGGGCTCCCTCGTGGGTTTTCTCTTTCTCCTGGAAGAGAGGAGCAGGTCAGGATTAGCAGAGAACAGAAAAGCCCTTGGAGTGCTGGCTCCTCTCTGGATGTGCCGCTCCTCCGTGCAGGAAGAGATCCAAGGAGCAACATCCAACTCCCCTGCTGCTCGAGGGAAGAACCCAACCACTGAACCACGGGAGAAGGGGACATTCCTGGCTCATTCCAGCTTTGCCAATCGGCCTCTTGCTGGAGGAAAACCTCTTTGCAAGCTACAACTAAAGCTCTGCTTTGCATGCACGACTCTGGAACTGTAATTATACAAAAGGATTAGATGTGGAATTACACTCCTGCAGGTTTAAAACTGAGCCCTAAAATCCTGGTTCAAACACTAATCCCAATAAACCCAGACAAATCCTCCAACCCCTACTATTCCTCCTGTAATTTCTGAAGAAAGTGACTGAACGTGGTGCGTAAACTGAGCAAGAAGGTTCTTCCATATTTTCTTGCTCATTCCCTGCTGAAGTGAATCCAGTTGGTTTTTTAACGATTAAGCAAACTTACAGCAACGATTTCTTGTTTCCTGGGGTCGATAACTCGGACTTTTTTGTCTTTGGAAGCTGTGCAGATGAGGCTGCCATTGTGATTCCAGCTCACGTTGTAGATCATATCCACGTGCATGTCATCCAGGTTGATGAGGGCTTCTCCTGTTCCCACATTCCAGATGATGATGGCATTATCACAGCCTAAAATGGGAAATAACAGCTCAAGTCAGAACACTGGGGTACACAGGGGCAAAGCCAGAGGTGGGGAGCAAGAGATAAACCCCCTGCAGCTCCAAAGGTTTTTTTGGGAAACCAAAACCCAGACTGGGAGCTCAGCAGGGATTTTTATCAATGGAAAACACCCAGCTCATCCAACAATCCAGCTGAAAGGACTCACTTCTTTCCTTGGGATCCAACCCATGGAAGTCTCAGATCATGCCAATGGATAACGAATTATCTAATTTATTTCCATAATGATGTGACTGATTTTCAGTGGTCAAAAGAATCTCATTCCATGGACTGCACTGGCCAAGGAGACAATTTGGAAAATGTTGACCATGAAAGCTTGTGGGAGGAACAGCTGGACTCTGGGATACTTTGCAGGGATCAAGGGAAAGGAGAAACACTCAGGCCTGTTCTAAAAGTCTGTGAGAACAGGGATGTGGGAAATGCAGATATAAATTGCTATCGCAGATCAAATACAGTCTGGAACAACTTTCATACTCCAATTCCAGACAATTCCTTGGTGCTTATCCCCGTGAACTGAAGATAAAAAAGGCTGAGATACAGAGGAGGCTGTGAGCCACGTGTCCCAGTGTTCCCAGCTACTGCCACGGGTCCTGTGATTCACAGGGATCTGAGCAGCTGGGAGAGGCAAGAAGGAAAAGGGAAAGCTGGAGAGGAAGGAAAGCAGGGAGAGGTGGCTGTTCCCCGTCGCCGTGCCCCGCACCTGCGCTGAGCAGCACATTCCGCGCCGTCGGATGCCAGGCCACGATGCCGACTCTCTTGGAATGGCCTTCTAGCACTACCACGGGCTCTGTCAGGGACAGGGTGAGCCCGTTCTCGGGAATCTGCCACACCTGGAAGGGAAAGGAAAGGAAAGCTGCTCAGCCAAGGGCAGCCCCTCTGGAGAGCGCGTGGCTCGGCTGCTTCCCGCGTCCCGCAGCCGCCGGAGCTGTCGCTTCTCCGTGTAAACAGGAAGGGAATAGGGGAGGGAATCGTTCCCAGCTGTCAATAAACCCTTGGCTGATCCATGAGGAACATCCTTCCTCCCTCATGCGCCGGCACAAACCCTCAGCTCCTCAACGTGCAGCCCCTTTATTTCCATGTCCATGGACCCACTCTGCTCCTGTTCCCCAAGGAGTCTGAAAAATCTCCCCTGCAGCTCCAATTCCATGGGAACAAGCTGCTGTCTTTCTAATCTGTGCTGGCCCCTCAGATGGATGATGCTGCAGCTCTACCACTGCCTACTGTTCATTTTTTTAGGAACGACAGCAATTCATTTTCCCGTTAGATTCAGGATCCTTTCAGATCCCATTTAATCAGGGAAGAGTGGTTTGGTCCTGGAAGAAGGCAGAGCAGCCCAAACCAGCACTGCCTGTTCACTTCTTGCCTGGTTACACAACACTTCTGTGGCAAACTTCCTCAGGGAAGGGCCACCAGGAGGAGGAACAGCCCCCAAGGATGCCAGAGCACTGGAATTCCAGCAGGAGGGAGGTGGCCTTTGCAGCTGGCAGTGACCAGGGATGGGACAGACAAACCCATCACCCCAAAGCCCCAGGGCAGGATCAGCCCCACCAAAACTACTCCTGCAATTCAGCACTGGACAATCATCTTGGAATTGAATCTGACCTACATAGAGCATACTAAAAAATGACATGGAATTCCAGGGATAGCCCCTCGGGGAGCAGTTGGAGTTGCTGTAGGTAGGTGGCAGCATTAGAGCACGTTTGCTTTGCTTCCCATTGTTTGCTTTCCCTGGAGCAGAGAGAACAGGGCTTGCCAGACCCTGCCCACGATGCCCAACAAGCCGTGGGATGTGAGGGAGTGGATTTAGGAAGCGAGGCAGACTGAGATGGACACGTGGATTTCTGCGCTAATCCCAGTTTTTCCCTTTTCAGAGGAATGGCTGGCACTGGAAAAAAAAAACCAGCAAGATGCAGAGATTCTCAGTGGGTACCAGCTCACCTCTAAATAACCCAAAATTGATTTAGTTTTTCATGGACACAGCTCCCAGTGCAATCCTTCCCAGTAACCTGAGCATCCCAGGAGGAATGACCACAATGGGAACACTTCCCCAGGAGAGGATTCCTCTGCAAGGGGTGAAATTGGTCACAGCCCCAAAGCTGTCAGAGCTCCAGGAGCCTTTGGACAAGGTCTCAGGCACAGGGTGGGACTGTCGGGATGTCTGTGCAGGGCAAGGATCAAACCAGGTTCACAGGGAAATTACAGAACTTTGGATGCAGGACTTACCCTGCCAAGGGGGAGGACTCTGCTCTGTACCATTGCAGCCAGGAAGGATCCTGAGATCCCTCTGATCTCCTTTCCCAAGTGCAAAGGAGCCAGAAAACTCCAGAACCATATTTAAACATAAGACAGCAAGTGCAGGGGGTAGGAAAGGGAAGGGAGGCAAAATCCCAGTGAGAAAGGGTTTTTTTTTTAAAAGCCCCTGGAGGACAGATGGAATTTTCTGTCAGGTAAAGCCCTGGTAGCTGGGAGCAGCTGCAGAGCAGCGTAATCCTGGGCAGATTTCAGACTACTGACCCGATAATCCTGCCTGCTATTCCCAAAAATAATAAAGAAATGAGTGTGAAAGGTCAGGGCATGGTCCCAACTGGCCCAGCCCCTCGTTCCTGCACAGGGTGGGGGTCTGGCCTCAGCCTGGGATCAAATCAGGTTCACAGGGAAATTACAGAATTTTGGATGCAGGATTTACCCAAGTGTTTGTCAGCTCTCCCTCCCTGGGTGTCTGGGTGTTTTTGGGGGTGTTTGATGTTATCAAGGCTGTTTGTTTGTGCAGGAGGAAGTGGAGCTGTGGCACAGCTGAGGGAGAGGTTTGGGGCTGCAGGAAGGGCAGGAGGGGAAGGTTTTGCACAAACAGCACTTGAGAAAGAAAACAAAGCAAACTTTTCTTTCATGCCCTTTAAAGAGAAGCAAAAATGGCCTCCTCTGGCTCTGCACAAGTTGAAAAGAAGATTAAATCCATGTCTATAAAGAACATTACTTCCCCTACATCATATACATCAGTTTTTATCACTTTAAGTAAGGAAACAACTGAATTTGAGGCCTGGATTTATCCATGCTCCTGCTCCCATATCCCTGAAGGAAGAGGCCCTTGGTGCATCATTTTTGCAGGGTCAAACCTTCTCCTCATTCTCTCTGTCCTGGTTGGTGGCTCAGGTCACTGCAAGGGCTCTCTTGGATTCCTAAAGGAATTTGCCCCATCACATGAGCTCTGCTCTGGCCTTTCCACACAAATTCCTTAACATCTAACTTCTGATGAAGGAAATTTTCCATATCTGAGGAAGGGCCTCGATACCATCTACAAATCTTTATCCACTAAAACATTTTCCAGCTGAACAAAAGGCCCGCAGTACATCAGAGCTATTCAGCACAACATCAAGCAGGAATATTTAAGTAATTCCTCATTTGCTGGCACAAGGAAACAATTCTTCCAAGGGATGCACAGAAGGCATTTGCAAGGGCTTTAATGGAAGTTTTTGGAGAGGGATATCAGGTCCTCTTCTCTTTCCCAGTCTCCTTTCCAATGCTATGTCTGGTATTCCCACCACCAAACCTGTTCAAGGTTTATGTTATTTTTACAACGCACATATTTTTATGTGTGTTGTAAAAATCTGGGAATTTCTATAGAGGAAAAGGTTTCTGGCTTTGGATAGGACCAAGTGAAGCTTCCTTGTGCCACACGGGGGCTGCAGAGTTATGGCAGCAGGGATTCAGCCCTCTCCACCTGGAGACAGTGGTTTGCACCTCAAATCCACATTCTCTCCCTCAATACCACCCCAAATTCATGTTCTCTCCCTTGCAACATCCCAAATCCACGCTCTCTCCCTTCACACCATCCCAAATCCACGCTCTCTCCCTCACACCATCCCAAATCCACGCTCTCTCCCTCACACCATCCCAAATCCACACTCTCTCCCTCAATACACGTCCAGCTGACGTAGCTGAGATCTCTTGTGACAGAGGGTGAGATCCTAAATCCCTGAATGCCAGGGCACAGATGGTCTTTAAGAACAAGTTCTTTTCTCCAGCAGCTGGAACTGCCACAGAATCCCCCACGACCCTTTTCCTTGTCTCCCCCCCGGCAGAGCTCGGAGCCCATGAACAGCCACGTGTCCTGTAAAGCTCCCTGGGTTTATTCTGCTCAGGCTGCTCAGGAAGCAGGGCCCAAACCTCTTGTCAAGGAAAACAGGACACTGAACTACCCATGCCAGGCCAGAAAAGCAATTAAAATTGGGAAAGCTCATTAGCTCATTCCCAAAAGTCCAAGCCAGGGGTGTTCTTTACACACCAGTGCAGTTCTCAACTGTCCCGAATGACTTGGGATCCATCATTTCCCATTCCAAACCTCCAGCTAACACACCCCCAGCATCTTTCAAACCCTGCACATCCCTGATCCTGGAAGCACAGCAAGGACTCACCTATTTCCCCTTCCACTCCAGACAGGTCACAACAAACACGGCCACGAGGGTGCAAATCCCCCCAGGCAGCTCCACTCTGCGGCCTTCCCGCACGGGTGCTGCCTCCAGGGATGGACAGGAAGCTCATGCCCACCTTGGGATGTGTGGAGAACTCCCAGAGTCCAGCGGGAGGTGCAGATTCCTGCAGTTTGTGTCCACATCAGGATGGTGTGAGGGAGAGAGCGTGGATTTGGGTTGGTGTGAAGGAGAGAGCTTGTCCACTTGGACAAGCATTTGGACAACTTGAAACTGAACTCTGCCAGTTTTTCTCTACAATTTTTTCAGTCCCTCTGGAGCCTCCCAACGTATTTCTCATTGCACTTGGATTACAGACTCATTTTGCCTCCAAGGAGGCAGCTCTGGGCCTTCACTGATGCTCACATTTCAGAAACATTCCCAATGCGCAGCCCTTGTACATCCCGGCTGGAGAAACATTCCCCCATCCTTCCAAAGCTCAGCTCCAGCCCAGTAGTGAGAGTTGCAAACACAGAAGTTGTTGTTTTGTTTAATATTAAATATAGCCTGTTTTGTTAACATGCTTCAGCTTCCAAGACTGAGAGATCACAGGCAAGAGCTGTCCCAGGAAAAGCCTCTTGGGATGAATCCCCTCCCAAACATTTTAACGATGAACAGAAGCAAAAGAATTTATCTGACATGATCTATAATAAGATTTGAATATAACATTCAGCCTACAGCATTTCTAAATATGGCCAAAGATCCCTGGAGTTATTTGGCATTATTTCATCTTCCAAGGATTTTCTTTCACTTATTCTGCTGTGTTTGCATACACGGGATTCCACATCCGTCATGGAGCGAGCCCGGCTGGGCTATGACTGAGTTAGAACAAGTCTCAATCCAAGGTTGGCAGGTGCAGAATTTGGGATTATTTTTATTTATTTATTAAAAAAAGACCTTTTGACACCTGCTCAAAACCTGGAGATACAGGTAAAATTTCAAGCGACTCCCTTAAATCAAGGGTTGAAGGAATCCTGGAACCTGCTGGGCTCATTCTCTTCCAATCCCCACCTCTTCCCAACACACCTCCACATCCATTGGGATATTTGAGGTAAGGAACCACCTGTCTTCTCAAAGCTCGACAAATTAAAACACCTCACCACAGACTGGCACTCTCATTCCTCTTCCCAAACATCAAACAAATGTCCAGGGGAAGGAAAATGGAAGAAATTCTTCCCTGTGAGGGTGGTGAGGGCCTGGCACAGGTTGGCCATCCTTGCAGGTGTCCAAGGCCAGGGCTTGGAGCAACCTGGTCTATGGAAGGTGTCACTGGGTTGGAATGGGATGAGCTTTAAGTCCCTTCCAACCCAAACCCTTCCACGACGACTCTGCCCTCCCCTCGGAACAGGAGGTTCCTGGAGACACCTGCAGGAATTCCAGTGTCCTCCGGAGCAGGAGCTCCAGCAGGGAGCAAAGCCCACCCCACAAGGAGCACTCACTCACCATGACAGTGCAGTCCTCGGAGCCGCTGGCGATGACCTGGTCATTGTGGGGACACCAATCGATGTCCAGCACCGGCCCCGTGTGCCCACACACTGTGGGGTAGGACTTGTCAATCCTGCCTGTCTGGAGGGAAGAAGGAGAAAGAGCTGTGATATCCCGAAGGAAGGTGCTTCCCAACCCTCCCTTTGCTGTTTCATATCCACAATTCCATGAGATTTGGACTCATGGATCAGCAGAGGAAACAGGGCAGCACCTCTGCTCCAGAATCCAGCTGGAAGCTCCCCACGGAGCAAGGAAGGGGTTCAGGGATCCAGCACAGGAGGGTTGTGATGCCACATCTCAGCACCTGCTGCCACACCATCCCTTTGTCCATCCCAACCTTTTGGGAAGAGCAAAACTCTGGTTTCATCTGCGCTTCCCAACAGTGACAGCTGAAGACAACCAAGCTAAAAACGTCATTGGAGGGCATTGGTGGTCAATGAATTTACCAGGTCTCCCTTAAAACAGAAGGATTTTGCTTGGATGGGAAGATTTCGGGATGCAGTTGTGCAGAGGAAAATATTGTTTTGAGGAATAAATGTTGCCAACACAGACTGTGACAGCCACAGCTGATCTACAACTATCTCTCCATGGCCAGAGGACCCAGCCCACCAATGCCAAGCTCCCTACAGGGATAACATTTCCAAAAACCAGAGCTTAAACCTGAGCCACTTAAACCTGAACTGGGACAAATCCAGTGATGCCAACCCAGCTGATGCTGAGACACCAATTCTGCCCCTGGGTCTGTGTTTTGCTGAGGAGCCCCTGAAGATCCTGAAGCACCTGATTCCCCCCAACAGCTGATTCCACAAAGAAGAAGGAAAAGGAAAATCACTCTCATCATCCTTCTCTCTCTTGGCCAAGCCTTGCACGCAGGGGAAACAATATTTACAATACTGAAGATGCACAGCAGTAGCAGCAGGGTGAGGAGGAGACTCCTCCACTTCCACAGCCACACCCCTGGTCCTGCTCCATGGGGTTTTGTTTCCAGGGAATGACCTTTTCACGATGAGTGATGGGAGAAGAGACACAGCAGGGAGAGGTCTGGGACGGGGTCATCTTCTTTTGTGTTTAAGCACGCAGAAAAAATGGTTGGAATTTCACTTGTGCCATTGGATGGTAACATTCCCCAACCTTGGAGGTGACATTCCTTAATTTATGCCTCCCACCCCACTCCGTGTGGGAGGCTGCTCCTATTCAAGGCTGATAATCAGAATAATGCTGGACATTGGCTTTTGAGGATGGCTGACCTGGAGTCCTCCACAAACAGCAAAAAAAGATATTGATCCCAAAAGATCCCACAAATGGTCAAATTTAGGCTTCAAAAGAAAAAAAAGTCAGTGATTCAGCTGCCTTTGGAATTATTAAAAGGGGAAGAGTTGTGGATGAAAAGCCATAAACCTGCCATTCAAAAATTAAAGCCTGTGTAATCCCTCTTGGATGCCATAACGTGAAATAGGATTTAAAAAATTAATACACCCAACTGCCATGTAGAATTCATCCATTTTAATTTACCCAATTAAAAGGAGAACCATGCGGAGCACACGAACTGCAGAAGGCACATGACAGGCCACAGACAAATACAGGCCTGAACCAAAAAGGAAAAATAGGAATAATAATGCAAAATGTCAGGGACTGCCTGTTCTGGCTCCCTGGCAGGAATCAGTGGGATCCTCCAGGAGGAGCCCCTGGTAATTTTTTCCAGGCTGCACGAGCACTTGTTGGTTCAGTTTTGAGCTTTCACAGCCATTTATTAATGTGGGAGAGCCAAAAAAAAAATTTAATTTGAGCAAATTGAACCCCAAACTTGACCTTTTTATCATGATGAACCTGCACAGGCTGAGCAGGAGCAGCCAAGAGCCGGTGACAGCAGTGACACCCAGGAGCTGCTTCCCACCACCTGCGACGGAGCTCGGCTCTTAGACCAGGATCCTGCACTTCCATAAGGAGCATAGCCTCCAGAATCATGGAATGGGTTGGAAGGACCTTAAAGATCATCCAGTGCCACCCCCTATCATGGGCAGGGACATCTTCCACTATCCCAGATTGCCCCAAGCCCCGCCCAACCTGGCCTTGGACACTTCCAGGGATGCAGGGGCAGTCACAGCTTCTCTGGGAAACCTCTGCCAGGGCTTCAGCACCTTCATAGTCAGGAATTTCTTCCCAGTATCCCATCTAAATCTACCCTCTTTCATCTTAAAGCCATTCCCCCTTGTCCTGTCCCTCCATCCCCTGTCCCAAGTCCCTCTCCAGCTCTCCTGGAGCTCCTTTAGGCATTGGAAGGGGCTCTGGGGTCTCCCTGGAGCCTTCCCTTCTCCAAGTGAACACCCCCAGCTCTCCCAGCCTGGCTCCAGCCCTCAGAGCATCTCTGTGGCCTCCTCTGGACTCTCTCCAACAGCTCCACATCCTTCCTGTGCTGGGATTCCAGAGCTGGAGGCAGCTCTGCAGGTGGGGTCTCACCTGAGCACAGGGGCAGAATTCCCTGTGCATCAGCTGCAAACACCCCCTGTCCCTGCCTGCACCAGGAGAGTGACACCAAATCCCATTTCCAGCAGGGAACAGACAGGCAGGACGGGGAAAGGAGATGTTATTTAGCAGCAGGGTGGGAGAGACAGCAACCTCAAGCTTGCTTATCCACAAAGAATTACCAAACCAAGAGAGGACAAAGCAGAGCAGGCGATGTCCCACACAGAAGCTCCCTGAGATCTGGCAGAGGAAGACAATCCCAGGGAGATGAAGAGCCCAGGGGCATCAACATCTTCACTTGGGCATGAGAGGAGAGACTCTGCTGCTCACCAGGCTCCAGGAATAACCTCGGAATCATTCAGGTTGGAAAGATCCTCAAGATCATCCAACCTGTGACCAATCCCCACCTCGTCACCCAGCCCAGAGCCCTGAGCGCCGCGTCCGGTCCTTCCCTGGCCACCTCTGGGGATGTACAAAAACGAGCATCGAACACCAAAACGAGACTAAATAAGGACATAAAGGTGCTGCTGGAGGCCCCAGCGGGGCGAGCACGAGCCCTAGCCCTTTGAGAGAAGCTCCTGCCTTGTGGTCAGAGGCACCAAACGGTCTCTGCAGAGCAGAGGAAACCACGGTGTCTTCCTGAGCACGTCCCGAGAGCTCGGCCGCGCTTCCGAAGGCGCCGCATCCGCCCCTCGTCACCAACACCTCCACCAGAGAACTTCCCAAGGCACTGTGGGGACAGCACAGGACAGCCACCCACAGCACCACCCCAGGGCTGAGCCCTCGGGGTGAGGAATGGGCAGCTTTGAACTCAGGGCTCTTATTTTACCACGTCTCAGCATCACTTTGGCAAATCCCATCCACCAGATTCCTCCTCCCGGCAGCATTCCGCCCCCTGGAGCAGGGAACCCCAGTTCCCAGCACTGTACTGTGCTCAGAGAAGCTTGAAAAATCAGCATATTAGGGGATTTGCCAAAAGGGAAAGCTCAGGAAAGCTGCAGTAGGGTTATAAAAACCCACCAGGTTACAAAATCACCAAATCCCACGGTTTTCAACACAATTCCCTTCCAACGCCACCAGAACACCACGAGGTTTGGCAAGGTGGCTGCCAGCCGGGTGTGTTTCCATGCTACTCTAATGCTCCCAGGTTTGGGGATTTATTTATTTATTTGTAAAATGTAATCTTATAATTAGGAGAGGATTTTAAAATAAATCTCAAGTGCTGATACGCAGCTTAAAATTAACTTCAAGAAATTCAATCCTCCTCATAATCCACTGGGGCTGCGGCTCGAAACACCCCTGATAACTTTTGAAAACTGGAGCTGTGTTTTATGAAATGTTGGTCAAAAAGGTGAATTTGAGGATTTTTTAATAAAGTTGGTATTGACTGAATACACACTCAATATTCAGGTGTTTCAGCAAGGGGTGAATTGGCCTTATTCAATTAATTTTAATGTATTTCATGTATTCCAGATCAGGGAAAAAAAAGTTAAATCATCAGAAATATAAAACCCAGATCAGAAAAGAAGTGACAGATGAGAAGAAAAAATATGATTAAATCCAAAAGGGATGGATAAGCAACACAAGAAAACTGTTCCTAAAAGTGGGAGTTTTATGAATTAATTTGAGTGTCTTGTGATCGTTTCTCTGCCAGAAAAGGGCATTTGGTGGCAGGAAACAGCTCATGGATTATGGTAAAAATATCAGGGAGAACAGCTGCTTCCCCAGCCCATGGCTGTGCTCCTTGAAATCTCCATTTAAATTAGGGAAGTGGCATCGAGTTGCACAAGCCAAAGCAGCTCCCCCCTCACTCTGCACAAGTTTGAGGAAGGAAATCAGGTCAAAACTACAAAGTCTGAAACCCCAACCGACTGCACCTTCTCGCTGTTAGACAAAATACTCCTCTTTTCTTTAAATTGTGGATTTTCCTTTAAAAAAACCTCCTATGTTTCATCCAGGGAAGTTGAATTTCTGAGCACTGACCGACCCTCCATCTCTGGCTGCAGCAGCTGGGCCTGGAGGAGTCTCTTGGGAGAAAACTGGGCTGAAATGGAAGCTCCTGCCCATGCCCAGCAGCCATCAGTCACCCCACAGCCCAATCCAGGCATCCAGAACGAAGCTGGAAGATTAGGAAGTGTTTTTCCCAAAAGACCCACTGGAAATTCAGGCAATAAGAGACCACTGTGCTCTCCAAGAATCCCTCAGCAGCACTCCCACTGTCACCTTGGCAGCTGCAGGGCTGTGACATTGGATATTGGGGAAAATTTCTTCACTGGAAGGGTGGTCAAGCATGGAACAGATTCCCCAGGGAAGTGGGGGAGTCACCATCCCTGGAAGTGTTAAAACACAAGCAGTTGGGACATTTTGTGATGGGGTTTAGTGGGAATGGGGGCACTCGGTCAAAGCTTGGACTTGATGAGCTTGGAGGTCTTTTCCAACCTTAAGGATTCCATGATTCTATGATTCCATCGCAGGATGCCACAGAATGGACACACACTGGATTTAAAAAGGAAAAAAAAAACCCAACACAAACAGTCCCCACAGCCAACCCAAACTGCAAAATCCCATCACTCAGAGCTGGGAGTGCAGCACAGCTCCAGCATTTGCATGGATGTCTGCCCCAGAAATGACACTACAATTAAAAAGGGACAGAGTCACTGCTCTTTTTTCTCAATCTAAAATATGATTTCCAAAGCAGTTCAGCCTCCTGCTCCTTCCCAACTGCAGGAAAGCCAATGGGTATCCCAGAAGCTGAGGGCTCTGGATAAAGTGGTAAAACCACACTGCTGTTCAGGATGAGCATCCACCCAGAGAGAGCAGAGCTGCAGGGCAAGGAGACAGGGATCCACAGGGATCCACAGGAATCATCCCCACGAGCCGGGAACAGATGATCCAGGGATCCACCAAGTACAACTTCCATTTTCTTTATTGGACAAAGCCTTAAAATTGCAGAGATACTTGTACAAACCTCTGACTGTGAGACAGGGGACGGAATTTGCTGCTTTTTTCCCTGGAGGAATGAGATCCATTAGCCCCTCTGCTGCCCTCTCTTCCCTACTGCATTAGAACCTGATGATCCGTTGGAATCAAGCTGGCAGTGACAAATATAAACTTCTTTTTATAGAGAAAAATCCAAGGTGAAATAAAAGGACAAAATCTATCACGGTCCCCATAAAATGGCTGGAAAGGCTCAATAAACCCATCACAGCAAAAACCTCTTGATTTTATTTTACACACAGTTCAGAAAAGGATGATTTTCTTTCCCTCAAATCCTTCCTGGCGGAATAGGAATTGGGAAGAGCTGCTTAACAACTCTCATATGCCATGGATGAGGACCAAGGCCTGTCACTTGCAGAACAACATATTCCTTGGAGAAGATCACTCCCGAGGTGTGCACGCCCCCACCCACATGCTAATTGCCTCTGGGGCACCATCTGATCCCAGATCCTGCAGGAATGCTGCTGGTGTGAAGGGGGTGCAGGAAGGCATCAGGAAAATGGAAAATCTAATAAAAGCTATATCCAAAGGGGACTGAATAAACCTCTGGTAAAGGCCTTACGTAACACAACTCGTGACTGAGCGGATCTTTCTGCACGAACTCAAACAGAAAAGGAACATTTGCAGCAGGTTTTTCTGTGCAGATAAAGACTGCAAAGAGTTTTTGAGGAGGGGGAAAAAAGAAATTTTTCTCCAGTTCTGCTGGAGAACAGATCCAGCACCAGAATCACCCCCTGAATACAGGTGTTTCTAAGTCATGCTGCCCAATATATCAGGAAACCCCGAGAATTTTTATCTGGTACCTTCCCAGTGTACCCCAGAGCTCTCCCTGGGATAAGCCTCAGAGAAAAGCAACTCTACAACCATAGCCCAGAACAGGCTTCCCTGGCGAGCAGAGTTAATACTGATTACCCTGGCTCTTATCACCTACACAACCCTGACTGAGAGGAATTACAGCTTTTCCAAACTATGTGGCTCCTTCCTACAGAAGCCAGGCCTCCAGACCAAGCAACCTGTGGGAATTAGATTGTCTGATGCTCAGCGGCTCCTGCCGGAGCATGGGAATGGCAAGTTCCTGGCAAAGCCCCTGCACATGTGCGTGCAAGAAAACAGGAAGCTCAGACAAAGCATTTCCACAGCCAGCAAAGCCGGCTCGGCCGCACTGGCTGCGGCTACTCCGGGAGCTGCGGGGACGGAAAGGGGATGCAGCCGCTGGGTCTCCCACTTGGCGGGGAGGGCCGGAGAGACCCTCAGCAGCAGGCGGGGGGCTGGGGACGCGGGCGGGGACGCGGGCGCACGGGGGGTTAACCGGCGGGCGCGCACGGGTTAAAGCACTCCCGCGCGCGCGGGTTAATTCCCGCGCACTCGCCGCGCCGCGCCCCCGCCCCCGCCAATCAGCGCGGCGGCCGCGAGCTGCCACGACCATATAAGGTAAAAAGCCGCGGCCGCCGCAGTGCCGCTGCGGCGC
>WAAG01062089.1:33467-53314 GCA_013390105.1 Tichodroma muraria
ACCTCCCGCCCAGCGCCGGGAGCCGCCGGCCCGGCAGCGACAAACCCCGACCGTAACAAACCCCCGTAGTATCGCTGAAAATTGGCAAGAAAAAGCACATCGAAACGAGTAAAATCTCCCCTTTTCTGTGCTCACCCCGCACCAAGGGTCAGCCACGTCCCAGGTAATTCCCAGTGAGCCGCATAGCGCTGGGTTTGAGCAGCCACGATGTCGTTATGGGACATTTCCCCTGGAGAAAAGCAGCAAGTGTATTTTTATGGCTCATTTTTAAAGCCATCCCAAACCCATGGTTGAAAATTGCCATTTTTTTTTTTTTTTTCCCCTTGAATATAACAACAAGGATTTTGCTGTGGGGAGCTTAATAAGTATCTGTGCTAAATGGGCTCAAAGAGAAATCCAAATGTTATTTAGGGTGTTGAAGGAACTGAAGGAACAATTTCATCAGCCCAGGCTATAAAAATAAATGCGGAACACAGGAACTGGTTAGAGCAGAGCCAGCAAAGCACTGCATTGCAAAAGAACGTGTCAGGCTGGGGGTGAGGAACACAGCTCCCCCAGCTTCCCATGGAAGCTCCTCAGATGTGGATATTAAATGTGGAAGGCAGGAATGGAGCTGAGGGCACCAAGGCAGTGATAAATAGAGGGTGGGAGGAAGAACAGAATGGATGTGAAAATAATGCCAAAGATGCCACTTAAAAAATGCAAAAGGGTACTCAGAATTAGCAGGAATTTCTGCCAGGGACTGAGAAAACACAGAATCATGGAATCATTAATGTTGGAAAAGCCCTCTGAGACCACTGAGTCCAACTGTTCCCCCAGCACTGCCAAGGCCGTCATGTCCCCAAGGCTTTTAAATCCCTCCAGGGATGGGGACTCCATCACTGCTCAGGGCAGCCTGTTCCAGTGCCTGACAACCCTTTCCATGAAGAAATTTTCCACAATATCCAACCTAAACCTCCCTCTGCACAACTTGAGGCCATTCCCTCCGGTTTTGTCCCTTGTTCCCTGGAATCGGAGCCTGATCCCCCTCCAGCTGCCCCCTCCTATCAGGGAGTTGTGGAGAACCAGAAGGTCCCCCCTGAGCCTCCTTTTCCCTAGGCTGAGCCCCCAGTCTCCCAGATCAGATCTGTGCTCCAAACACTGGGATAGAAGAGAGGAGAAGAGGGATGCACATCCCCCGCCGTCGGCATCTGTGCCGTGATGCAGCTGAAGGAGGAATTCCTAATCCAGGGCTGTGCCACCACGCGTGGTCCAGGCAGGAGCAGGACACGTGGCCCGAGGATGAGCGCTAAGCAGGGAAGGGCTGCTCATCAGAGCAGCAAAGGGAGCTATTTTGGGAGGTTGGGGTTTGGCTTTGCTTAACACGATGGAGACGTCGCTGCCTCTGCTCTGCCCTGGCCGGGTGGGAAGCTGTGCTGAATCCTGGGCACTAATTCTGTATTCCACAGGGCAGATCTGGAAGTGGAGCTGGGAAAGCAGCTCAGGGCTGATGACAGGCTGAGGACAACTTAACCACAGGCTTAAGAGAGGAGTTTGAGGGTCACGGAGAAAAGAATGTTGCAAAAAAGACTTTTGATCACAAGAATTTGCTGGTTAAGCATCAGGAAGAGATGAGAAGAATCTCCTCCAGAAGATGGATGTCACTTTTCCATGCAGGACCAGGGGCAACAGGAATGCCTTTCTTGGAACCAGCTCATTCCTTTGCATCCTTCCAATGTGGGGCTGCAAGGAGCAATTTGGCTCAGGTGCATTCCTGAATTAAATCTGAAAGGAGCAATTGGGCTCAGGTGCATTCCTGAATGAATTCTGCAAGGAGCAGCTGGATTCAGACAGTTCCTGGTTTAACTCTCAAGGAGCAGTTGGGCTCAGCTGGTTCCTGGTTTAACTCTGCAAGGAGCAGTTGGATTCAAGTGGCTCCTGAGCAAAGTGACAAAAAAGAAAGCTGAATCCCTGACAGCAGAAAACCCTGACTTGATCATAAAGAGGCTTCTAAAATACGATTCTACGTGGAAAGCTCTGCCAGAATCGGCTGAGATGAGTCAAGCAAACAGCTTGTTTGTTGTGTTTAATGTACAGGAAGCATCAGACTGATTACAGACATTAAACACATTCATACATGGCACCACTGAGCAGCCGCTGTCACCACAGCCGACGCTTCCCAGCCGTCGTTATTCCCAAAGGAATGCCGGGCTGACAGCACAGCCAAGCAGGTAACTCAAGAAATATTCCAGCAGCACTTACCTTGTGCAGAGGCAGCACCAGGAAGGCTCCCCCACCGCTGGCATCCACGATGATGGCCACGAAGCGGGGGTTGACGGCGCAGAAGGAGCTGTCCCAGGTGACGCGGGACACGCGGATGTCGTCGTAGCACTGGTCGTTCTTCACCGCCTGGCCGAAGACGTGCCGGAATTTGCTCTGTCGTACCACCCGCCTCATGGTGTCTGCACACACGGATGCAAAAGGAGAGGGTCAGTTGCAGGGAAAGGATGGCCCTGATTGTCCAGGGGATTCCTGGGCAAGGAATCGACGCTGGGCGTTCTCAGTCAGCTCCGTGGCCACGCTGTCAGCAACGCGGAAGCACAGGTTCGCTCGCTGTTCGTAGAATCGTGGAACGGTTTGGGTTGGGAGGGGGAAGAATCCCGGAATGGGTGGGGTGGGAAGGGGTCTCTGGAGATCACCCAGTCCAGTCCCCTGCTACAGCAGGGTCACCTGCTAGAGCAGGTGACACAGGAATGCATCCAGGTGGGTTTGGGATGTCTCCAGACAGGGAGACTCCATGCTCTCCCTGGGCAGTTCCAGTGCTCGGCCACCCTGCATGGGAAGAGGTTCTTCCTCATGCTGAGGTGGATTCCACATAGTTTATGGCCAATGCTCCTCATCCCGTTGTTGGGCACTGCTGGAAAGAGTCTAGCACCGTCCTCTTGGCACCAAAGCTCATCCCATTCCACCCCCTGCCGTGGGTAGGGACACCTTCTACTAGCCCAGGTTGTTCCAAGCCCCATCCAACCTGGCCTCGGACACTTCCGGGGATTCTCCACCCTAAGACCCACCGAATTCTCAGCCAGCTTTCCTTTTCCTTCTTTTATTAACTAAAATTTCAGGTTATTTTGCACCCAACCCAACCCAACTGCATTTCCAGGGGGCTTCTACAGAATTTGCCAGTTAAGCTTTAATTTCCCCACGGTAAATGTGTTCCCTGACTGCAGTAAAGGAAGTTCCTAATCCCAAAAGAAGTTTTTAGACAAGTCTCCACATATTTTCAGGGATAAATCCAGTCTTGGATTGAACTTGTTTACTTTCAAGTTAGACAGGGTCCAGAAGATGTAAATAAAAATGCAAGCTCTCAAAATCCGGTGTTCCTGTGAAGTGGTTCCACATGTTCCCTAGCTTCCAGTTCTTTCTTCTAACTCCAAAATCACCCTAAAAAAATTAGTTTCCTAGGCAGAAAGGAGTAATGGAAACAAGTTAATGACTCCAATTAACTTGGTGTGTCTGTAGCATTTCTTGAGAAAAATTATTTTCAAGAATGCTGGAGTTAGAATAGAGGGAAAGGGAACTGGTGTGGAAAATTCCAGCTCCTGCGAGAAGTCATAGGCACAACACCGACCTTGGACTAGGGATGCAACCTATGGAGCCCTCACATCTGGGAAGGGCTTTTCCCATCATCCCAGACTTTCTCCCTCAGCGAAGAGGGAGCAGAAGAGGAGCCTCCATACAGCATCTTGCTTTTACATATGGGAAAAATATTTCTGTCCCAGTCTCTAGGGATAGCAAAAAAAAAAAAAAAAAAGGGAAAAATTAAAAATAAGCAGAGTCCACCTCTTATCTTGCCTCCCAGAAGGTCCCCAAGCACATGGAGAGGCTGGGAAAAACTGGTCAGTCCCCGGAGCAGCTCCTCGCTCCAGCGCGATGCTCCGGAATGAGAGACCGGGAATGTGGTTCTATCCCGAATCCCTGCTCCCAGGCTGTCTGCTGCAAACGTGATGAAAGCTCGGAGAGCTGTCTGTGACTGCAAAGGCTTCGCAGGGAAGCGCCGAGCGTTGATGGCTGTTTTGTAGTCTGGGAGGTTAAATAAAAAATTAACAACGACAAAAAGCGGGATAACTGCAGGGAAGCGCTCATCAGAGCCGGGAAATGCCACGGAAGGTGTTTGAAGAGGAGGAAAATGTTCCAATTAATGAAACAGACAGCTCTGCAGTGAAACTCTCCAGTTCCGCAGAGATAAGAGAGGAGAAGCAGAGGATTTGTTTTCCACCAGAGCCCATTTGGGAACTGGCACTGGTCACTTCCATGGTGGCTCAGCTGCTAGGACAGGGAGGTACCAGTGGCACTGGAGCCACCAGTGTGCTCAGTCCACACCAATTTGGGGTCAGTTTTGTGATGGGGACACCTGTCCCAGGTGTGGTGGCCACCAAACACCTTCACACTGTGAGCCCCATGTGCTGGTGACACAGAGCCAAGGGCTCCACGGTCATTCCCAGCCACAGAGAGCAGGTAGGGGTTCCCCACAGCACCTTTTCCCTACTTTCCATCATACTTCCATATTTTAAAGAGGATTAAGAATGTTTTTTTTTAAAAAAAAAAGGTTTTAAATGTAAAATTTTGGGAAGAACTGAGGTGTTTAAGATGTCCACGGAAAAGAGCAATATGGAAATCGTTAATGATTTCTATCCTATCAAAGCTGAACTTAGGCTCCCTCTCTACTTCCATCAGTTACCGGAATTGTGTAATGCACTTTCTGCCAAATGTTTCCCTCAGAGCACAAATCAAAGGCCTGTTCCACACTGGACACACCCCGGAACACCAGAGTGTGATGGGAAGTCGTAAACCAGGAGCTGCTCTCCAGCTCCAGCCAGCAGGTGAGAGACTGAATAAAATCATGGAATGATTTGGGTTGGAAAGGACCTTAAAACTCATCTCATTTCACCCCATGCCATAGGCAGGGACACCTTGCCCTACTCCTATCCAGTGTGGTCTTGGACACTTCCAGCAAGATCCCAGCCTCACCAAGTCATGCACAAAGAAAAGGTGAATTTCAACTCCAAGATGCCCAAATGACAAGAAACGCTGAAGTGTCAAGGTTCAGTTAAGACACATCATAAAAAATGCAGTTCCACACCCAGTTACTGATTTGCATCGACTCATTCCGAGCCCTGTCACACAATTCCATCCCGAGGGCTCCTCCCAGAGCTGGGAGGGCTTGGCTGAACCTCTGAGTCCATGGCCACGTCTGGCAGTGAGCACCACGCAAGAGCAGCATCACCCCCATCTTCCCACCATTCCAGGTGCCCCCAGGATATTGGGAATGTTCTCCCAAACCCAGTGTAACACCACTGGAACTCGAGCCCAGCTCAGCCCTTTTCCACCTGGGAACACGCCTAGCAGCAAACCCTTCTCATCATCCACCTGCACAACTCATCCAGGAGCAGGGAAAAGGCTCCTGCTTTGTGCACGGTGGATTTCCAGGAGTTCACCCCCTGGCAACATTCCCACCCTGCTGTGAATCCAGATTAAAATCAGATTGTTGGGAAGAAGGTTTGAACTTGTCGTGCTGAGCCAGCACAGCAAATTGCCTGGAATCACATCCCACAGAGCCAGGGGGCTGGGAATGTGGCTGCTCCAATGCCGGGAATTCAGGTGTGGTGGTTACAAAGGATCATTTGTATCACTTGGATAATTGTATCACTTCTTCACTTGATCAATACCAGAACAGCAGGAAAAAAATGTCCATTTCAAACATCAGATCCTGGGGATCTGTCACCCCTTCCACTTCCACGGAAGAGAAACTCCCTTTACCCCATGGTAAAATCCTACTACTTCATTTCCCTCATTTTCACTCTTTGATGCAAAGGGTAATCATTTGGTTTTCTATAAATGACTTTTAAAAAATGCAGAGAGTTCAGAGGCCTCCAAAAATATCCTTATTTGTTCCAAAGGGATCTGTTGGAACACACCTTCCCTGCCCTCTTCCCCACCTACAGCTCATCATCCTTAGCAGGAACTCTCTGATGAACACATGGTGAGCAGCCTCCAAGTGCTCATTTCCATAGCAAAGGGAGTGATTCTTGGCGTTGGATCAGAGCCATTTTGATCTGGCTGCTCTCCAAGGAGAAGGAGGGGGGAATGTGCTGGTTGTGCTTGGAAGGAACAGCCACTGCAGCTCTTTCAGCTCACCAGGGAGAGCAGGTGAAAAACCCAACGCAGGGAGTGGTAGCTTGAGCACCACCCCAAAAGAGTCCTAACCCTGCCACAGGCTGTATCTAAAAGGGTGTTTAGTCTCCTCTTTGTTTCTTAATCCTGCTGTGCAAAGGATCCCCTCCCTCCTCCTCTTCCTCCTCATCCATCTCCAAGAAAATCCACAGCTCCACTTTGGTTGCCAGAGGTTCTCTCAGCAGAGTCATGGGCAGGAGCTCCAGGGTTGGCCAATTCATGGGATGGTTTGGAAGGACCCTGAAGGGTCATCCAGTTCCACCCCCTGCTATGGCCTTGGACACTTCCAGGGATCCAGGGGTGGTCACAGCTTCTCTGGGAAACCTGTGCAAGGGCCTTCCCACCCTCACAGCCAGGAATTTCTCTCCAACATCCATCTAAATCTACCCTCTTTTGTCTTAAAGCCATTCCTCCTTGTCCTGTCACTCCATCCTTTATCCAAAGTCCCTCTCCAGCTCTCCTGGAGCTCCTTTAGACACTGGAAGGGGCTCTAAGGTCTCCCTGGAGCCTTCTCTTCTCCAGGTGAACACTCCCAGCTCCCCCAGCCTGGCTCCAGAGCAGAGGGGCTCCAGCCCTCAGAACAGCTCCATGGCCTCCTCTGGACCTGCTCTAACAGGTTCATGTCTTTTTTGTGCCATTTTTAGGATTATCAGGCGAGACACCAACACCTGAGATGATTCACCCTAAGGAAAGGCTGATTCAGCCTCTGTCACACTTGCAAAAGGACCTGGGTGATTCAGGGAACCTTGGGAAGTGACTTTGGAAATACCCAAGTGGGTAAGGAAGTGTATCCATGGCTAACAGGGCTGTGCAGGGGATTTTCTCTTAGGAAGTAGACTTGGAACATGAGCATTAAAAAAAGAAGTTAATTAGATCAATATCTATGCTGTTAAACCCTGGCTGAGGAACCATCTCCATCCACTTGCTAGACAGAATATATTTTTTGGGGGTAAAGTGCAAATTTAGAGGATTTAAAACCTCCTGACTGGGAGCTGAAAGGCCTTTAAATTTTGCCAGAGTTACAACCCTCAGCAAAATTAGAACAGAAGCGTTGGACACCCTGCAAAGGCCTCCACAATAGAAGTGCTGACAGACCTACAGCTGCTGAGCTCCTGGTTCCCGCCCAGCCACACACGGCATCTTGGTGGGGACAGAGGAACAAGCCTTCAAATCTCTTCTTTATTCCCTCCCTGAGTGAATTCCAGCTGAATTTTACCAAAACTTTGGGTTCCTCTGCCAGTCTGTGCCCTCTGAACAGCCCAGCCCTTGTGGCAGCTTTTAAAAGGACCCTGGAAAGGCTGGATGCCGCCGGCCGCGCTCGCACAGGGATACTTTTCATTCCACTCCTTTCTGATCTCCCATCACGATGTGTCACAAGAGCTACCATGAGTTTGCCCATTTTCCTGTTTATAAAGGATTTATCTGTCTCAAGAATCCAACAGATGGATTTCTGTGGCTTCGGAGGGTTTGCAGCCTGCTTATGCAAGAGGAAATGCATCCTGCTAGGGAACACTTACAGGAAAACCCCCCACTAATGGCAAAATCCTGCTCAGCCCATGTGATTGTGATCCCTTCTGGAAAGGGAGGCATTGGAATAAAAGGCCAGTTGAAGTCAGACAGCCTGAGGCTACTGTTAAGGGGGGGTGAGGAGATACAAATCCAGTGGATAGGGAGAACAGCATTTATAAATGGTACTTGGGATTGGAAAGGCTCTTCCTTAACTGGAAAAAGTCAAGTTGCAGCTGTTGACGGTGAATCCCCAAACTTCCAGTCTGAGCCTTGCTGAGGAGCTTTGGAATAAAGGTCCAGTCTCAATTATTAAAAAATGAGAAGCAGATTAAAAAAATTAAAAATTAAGAGGTCAATGCTTGGACTTGATGACCTTAAAGGTCTTCTCCAGCCTCAATAATTCAATGGTTCTATAATGCACTAGCACCATAAATGGTGTTATGGGATGGATGGGGTGCTGGGGTCAGCAGGGACAGGAGATGGTCCCACTGGTGAAACTGCAACATGGGAAAACCCAGAGGATTCCCAAGCACCAACTGTGAGGCCCAAGATCTTCCTGAACAGCTGGGCTGAGCCACTTGGGCCTCATCAGCAAAGCCTCATCAGCAAACCAGCTCTGTGCTCAGAGTTGAAAAAATCTAGGAATAGATTATTAATAGATTATAGGTTATAATCCTAAACCCAAACCAGGTCATGGATCTTCCAGCCTGCCCCTGGCATGGAGAGAACACCCTCTGGGAGCAGGGCTGAGCCACATCTGCAGAGCAGTCGGCCATCACGGAGATAAGCTCACGGAGATAAGCACCGGAGAAAAGCACACAAGGAATCTGCTAATTCCCTCCTCGGAGCACTTTGACCATCCTAAGGAAGATAAGGTACAGAGCCACACATGGAAGGGAGGACAGAGGTGTTCAGAGGGTCTGAGGCCATTAAAACACCACCATCCCCTCGTGCTCCTCAGGGCAAGGACGGCTCCGTCCCACCGCTGTGGGCACAGGGGAGCAGGGACCGAGCCAACACCTGCAGCCCACTGAGAAAAGGCACAGAGGCCTCCAGGTGATTTCCTAATCGCTCCCTTCTGGCATTTCTTCACTCCAGAGCCTTGGTTGTGCAAGCTCTGGGGTTCTCAGTGACCCAGGGCCATGCCCAGCCACAGGGCCAGGGACACACACACTGCCCTGGGCTCGGTCCAGCTACACTCCTATTCCAGGGAAATCTTGCCACCGCTGTCACCAGTATGTCACCAGCAAGGCTGGAGGAGGAATTAGTATAATAAAAGCCCAGAATGGTTTGGGTTGGAAGGGGCATGAAAGCTCAGCCAGTTTCACTCCCTGCCATGGGCAGGAACACCTTCCAGTAGCCCAGGTTGCTTCAAGCTCCATCAAACCTGGCCTTGGACATTTCCAGGGATGGGGCAACCACAGCTTCTCTGGGCACCCTGGGCCTCACCACCCTCACAGGGAAGAAATTTCTCCTAATATCTCACCTAAACCTACCCTTGTTCAGTTTCAACCCATTCCCCCTTGTCCTGTCACTCCGTGCTCTTGGAAAACTTCATCTCCCTCTCCAAGTATCCATGGAATCAAAGAGCTCAGTCTCGTGATACGAAGTCTTGCAAGACTTGGGTAAAGAAGGAAGTGGGGGGGAAAAATGTCAGGTGGCCACAAAGAGTTCAGCTCACCCCACAACTTCACATGCAATCTCAGCAGAAAAAAAGGAACAGCACAAATGCCTTGATGCAGTTTCTGTGCTTTTAAACAGAGTTCTATTCCCTCTGTGTATCCCTTTTCCAATCAATCCATATCCAGTCCATTGCTGACAGAACTGTTGTTTTCAGCTGTTCAGAGTTATTTAAAACAAAGGTGAACACTACTACAGATGGTCACAATTCCAAAACACATCATATTTGTGTGCAGATTATTTTCAGTCTTTGGTTACTTGAGCCTAGGTTGAGCAAGACCCTGCCATCTGATTTCACTTCATTTTAAAGACAAAAAGCTGGAATATGAACTTAATACTGAAATTTCCAGCTGTTCTACCACTGGCAAGATTCTATTTTGGGATGGGAACCTAAACCAGAAACTATCAGGGAATTTGGTTATATCTCAACTGGGGAGCCCAGCACATTCAAAAATGTAACACAACCCAACCTTTGAATAAGCTGAAATTTCTGTTCCGGACAAAGTGCAAGGTGTTGGCTGCAACCTGCAAAACACTTGATACAACTCTGGATTTCAGAGCTGTAACCCGAAATGATGGTATGAAAACCTTCAGAATGTGAAGAACTCTTCAAGTCAGAAGTGCCTGTAGAGCTCAATTCTCCCAGGATCACCAAGAAGGACTCGTTATTTTCCTGAGGTTTTACCTGTGTGTGCTCATCTCACATCTCCCCCCCGGGGCTATTTTCACTTCAAGATTTCCAGGGATACAGTTCATCTTCTTGGGAAATCACCTGGTTATGGAAGTTGTCCCTGCCTGTGGAATGAGATGAGCTTGAAGCTCCCTTCCAAGTCAAACCATTCTGGGATGATCTTACCACTCCCACACTGTCACTGTATCTCCACATCCAGCATTACATCATTGACCATAATTTGCAGTGACAAAAGGACGCCGCAGTTAAAGTCATTACCCCGAACTGAGAGCGTTGTCTGGCTTCATTTAATCTGTGTCATCTACCAGAAAGGCAGAGCAATGAATGCACACAAAAATCATTACACAAAATAATTCAGCAGGAGCCACAGCGGGATGGGGAACCAGCAAAGGGAGACACCAGCAGGAATTGGGAGTTCTCCTGCTGCACTGGAGCAGCAGCCTCCAAAAAGCCTCTTTTTTGGGGTATGTATCTTATAGAGCATCCTCTGTCAGCTGGCACTAAAGCTGCTCCACCACATAGGTGGTGGGGGATGTTTTAGGGGACGTTACCACAGGCTGGGCAATTAACATGAAAAGGGTATTAACATGAAAAGAGGAGAGCAAAGTGGAGATAAAAATAAAGGATTGGAACTCAGGACAAAACCTCATAAAAGTAACTAACATACAAAATACAGGGCTAAGAGAGCAGGGATTGAACATTCCGGGTGCCTCAGTGCATTCAGATCCAGGCCGGAGCATGGAAGGTGTCCCTGACCAATGCAAGGCGTGGAATGAGATGAGCTTTAAGGTCCCTTCCAACCCAAACCATTCTAGGATTCTGTGGCCCCTGCGTTTCAGCTTCTGCTTTTGCTGCCAGCAGAGACAGTTGCACAGTGGTTGGACACCACAGAAGCTTTTTACTTGGTAAGGAAAAGGAAACCTCCCACACACTCCCACCTCCGACACCGCTGCTCCAGCAGCCGACCACAGAAGGCCGTGGCCTTTCACATGATCCCCTCCAAAAATCCTTCCTTTTCTTTTCCACTGGAATAAACACCAGAGAAGCCTCTTTGCACGCTGTATCCCATCCACTGCCAAGAGACAGAGCTATATTCTGAACAGCCCTGGGAGCTGCAGCCAGAGACATCAGAGCAGCCCCAGGGATGCTCCCGACACCCATCCGAACAGCCGTGGGGAGGAGGGAAGAGCAGGGCTCCAGACCACACTGTGATCCCAAGGGAATCACAAGCAGGAGCGCACGGCTCTGCCAGGATTCCAGCTAAGGGAAGCCAGTGATAAAATGCTTCTCCCCAGCACTGACCTAGTTCTCTTATCAGAGTTAATAGGGAAGTAGCAATCTGGTCAGAGCTGCTGCCCCAACCCGCTGGATTCCTCTCTCACTCAAAGGTTACATGCCAGCGTTTTCCAGACCATATTTCTGAGATACATTGGAGGCTTTTCTTTTTTTTGGGCAAAGGTTGGTGGTTACGAACACAAGAAGAGCTGTACCCCAGCACAGCTTTATGGAATTCTCACCACATCACCATCAGATCCCAGCATTCCCAACCAACCAAGCACCTTTTTGTAACAGAGTGCTCACAGGAGAAAAATGCTGTATTTTCATCTCTATCCTACAGGTCAAAGCAATCAAATCTGCCTAAATGAAATAATTTTTCATGAGTTTCTATGTGTGTGATAGAGGAGCTCAGCAGTAGCACTAGACCTGACACTCAGCTCATACACAGGATTTAACTGTCCTCTCCAATGGTGGATTTAAGAAGTCAAACAGACAGCAGCTCCCAGCTGCTGGGAGCCTAAAGCATGGAAAGAACAGCACCTGCAGGATTTCCCATTCTGCTGGAGTCAAGAAGAGGTGCAGACATGAAGGGAATTCCATCAACACGGTGATTTCCAAGCCTGGTTCCTGGTAAACTCCAGTGGACGTTACTGGGAACGTTACCCTGCTTCTCCTCGCTTGATTAATTGCATCCTTCCTTAAAAAACGAGCAGATTTAGTGAAAGTAGAAATCCCAGAATGGTTTGGATTGGAAGGGACCTTAAAGCTCATCCAGTTCCTCTCTCTGCCATGTGCAGGGACACCTTCCACTATCCCAAGTTGCTCCAAGCTCCTTGGCCTTGGACACTTCCAGGGATCCAAGGGCAGCCACAGCTTCTCTGGGCACCCTGTGCCAGGGCTGCCCCAGCCTCACAGCCAAGAATTCCAATATCCCATCTAACCCTGCCATTCCCTCTTGTCCTGTCACTCCACCCCCTGTCTCAAGTCCCTCTCTAGCTCTCCCAGAACCCCTTTAGGCACTGGAGGGGGCTCTAAGGTCTCCCTGGAACCTTTTCTTCTCCAGGTGAACACCCCCAGCTCTCCCAGCCTGGCTCCATGGCAGAGGGGCTCCAGCCCAATCCCCAAAGGAACAGACAAGCTGTTTTCTATTCCTCAATTGCAACATCCCTTGGCATCTATAGAAAGAAATTCTAAACATTAAAGGTGTTTGAAGAGATAAACAGTCTCACAGATAAAAGGTTGCAGGTCCCAGTTCTCCCAAAGCACTGCACCATCAGGGAACCAGGACTGCAGAACCCTCTGCTCCAAACACCAAATTAACTGGGACACAAATTCCTCCCAGCTCCAGAATAAGGCAGAAACAACAGATCAGCACAACCAAGGCTCCCAAAGAGCCTGGCCAAGAGTGAGTCAGACTGACCAAGTGAGGAGCAGCGTTCTCCACATGACCCGGCCTGACCACAGCGGCTCCAAACTCTGCTGGACCAAGCACAACTCCCACACCTGCCAGGAGCCTGCGGAGAAGCCGGAGCTGCCTTGGGGAATGTGACCCAGAAGCAGCAGGATGACCAAGAGCAATGGCAGCACCTCATGGATTAACACCACAGCCACACATCTCCTGCTGCAACAGCAAACAGGATGGGCTGGAGTCCTGGAGAACATCTCAGGTAGACTGGAGGTGCAGCACAGAGCAGCGTGGTCCATCACGCCGGAATTTTGAGTGGATACGCTCTGCTCCAAAAAGTGACAATGACCTTGGCTGGCACATCCTGAGTAACATCTTCTTCCACTTCTCAACAACTCCCACCCAACAGGTGAGGCCCCCCCACTGAACTGCTTTTAATGTTCTCAAAATAACCCCAACAATGGTGAATTGCCAAAGACAAGACAACATCCTCACCCCAGGACGTGGGAGGTTCGGGCCGGACAACGCCAACATCTTGGATTTTAACGCAGTACAAACAAGCTGCAAAATGAATCTCAGTGCTCCCAGTTGGAACTGGCGTGTGTTTCTCCACATTTCCATTTGCTGTCCTGCCAGCTCTTCTGGCCAAGCAGCCTATAATTCCAAGAGCACCATTGTCATTCCGTCCTGTTTCCGTAACGTGCAATTTGAAATCAGGGCTGGGGGAGGGAGGACGGGGCCAGAGGAGGCTGAAACTCAAATCCAGATAGTTCAATCTGCTAACTTGATTTTAAATCCCTGTCCCATGGTGCCAATTACAGACATCTGTTATAGCAGAGGCTTCCAAGTTCAAACACATTTCCTCTGTCCTACGCATGTTCTTTGTCACTGACCTGTCGTGGGACGACAACGAGGGGGGCACAACCTGGTGTCAAACCACGAGGGTCACACAAAGCACCTTTCTCACTTCTCTGGGCAGGCAAGGAATCAAAAATTAACTTAGGGAAGTATTAGGAAGATTTAGTCTACTAAGGAGCTTTAATAAACATTCTAGGCTGTGAAGACAGATTCCAGATCCAAGAAGGAAGAACATCTTCCTACCCATGTCCTTGACACCTCCATGGCACCACCTCCACCTCTGAGCTTCCCTGACAGGGAGAATCACACCCACCCCGACACTGGGCAGAGGCTGATTCCTTGGGGAATTCTTGGACCTTCAGCTGGCTGCTCTCAGCTGGAGAACCAGTTTCCAGTGAAGAATTACAGCTTGTGCCTTGATGACCTTTAAGCTTTACTTACCTGTTGGCTTGGCAGTCACATTGCTGCACGTGCAACCCACACTTCCAGTCCTTTGGGAATCCCTGTGGCATGTCCAGCAGCTCCGGAGGAGCCCGGCCAAAGCAACACATTTACACCCAGATAAGCCCAGCTGGTTTTTATGGGAGCTTTCAGAGCACTTAAGAATCCCCTGAGTAGAGCAGAAGATGGATGTGGCAAAGCACAGATACAAAGAACAAAAAGATAACCTTTACCCCCAAAAGAAACATCAGGGAGCCAAGGGAAGAATGGAGAGATAACCCCAGGGTAGCCTGACCCTAACCAGGGGCACCCACCTTTAACAGCAGCACCTTAAACACCACACGGAACAAACTGTTCCAGAAAGGAGCAATTCTCCTGGCAGTGGCCAGGAAAAAGATGCTGGAAGCACAGCAACACTGAGCTAGAGGAGTTTTGTGCCCACCCTTCAGGCTGTGCTAAAGCAGAATATATTGCAGAGGAATGTCTGGCAACTTGTGTTTGCCTAAGCTGGCTCAGGATTCTCTCCTGCCTTGCAAATTGATCTCAGCAGATCAAAAAATTCAAATAAACCTTAAAAAGTATGACTAGAAACTTAAAAAAATGCAATAGACCTCCTGTTCTGAATGAGACAGCTTTGGGCCTCCAGCCTCCAAGATATGGTATCATTAATATAAGTACTGCAGAGGGGAACAAAGTAAGAAGTTAAGAGTTCAAAAGTGTAACAGTGGTCATTTATCCACACGTACACATCCCACCACATGTGCTGGGGCAAATACCTGAACCATGTATAAAACAACTCCATATATAAAACAACTCCACAAGTATTACATGCTAGAAGTATTCCCAGCCTAGGACCTGCCAGACCCCGAGTAAAACGTGTCACCTCACATTCCCAGCTTGGAAAGAAGGATACCAATCTGTTTCACACAGGTATGATGAAAAATGCCAAGCAGACACCCTGAGTCAGCTGGGGGATCCAGATTCCAGCAGGAAGCAACAAACCATGACGGCTTTTAAAGTATTTAAAGTGAAAAGGGGAGGGGAAAAAAGTGACTCCAGGAGGTAATTCCAGCCCTGAGTGGGTGCCTGGGCATTGAGCCTTTGCTGATGACAATCTTCCCTGTCAAGCCATCATCTGCCCAGCATGGCCAGTTTGCCCAGTTCCCAAGGGACACGCTGCTTACTGTGGATTGAATTTGTTACTGCCTGCTAATCCCTGGAGCTGCTAATTACACCCATTATCAGTTTGTGCAGCATCCAGATTTGGCACACTGTAGGATGTCAAGTCCCCGTCAGGTTTACAGACTGGTTTGGGTTAGCAGGGACTTTAAAGCTCATCCCATTCCACCTCCTGCCATGGGCAGGGACACCTTCCACCACCCCATGTTGCTCCAAGCCCTGTCCAATGTGGCCTTGGACACTTCCAGGGATCCAGGGGCAGCCACAGCTGCTCTGGGCGCCCTGTGCCAGGGCCTGCCCACCCCCACAGGGAAGAACTTCTTCCTTAAATCTAAGTCAAAATTTCCCTCTCTCAGTTTGAGTCCATTGCTCCTTGTCCTGTCAGAACAGCGCCTGATGAAGGAATGCTCAGGAATGGGACACTGCAAAATGTGCTGCTTTAATACTGCAGATTTTTATGATTATTTGGAAGAAACAATGGATTTTCAAGGACTCCGGAACATGGTCTCTATGGCAACGATATGCAGAACCAGGGGGGAGGGAGGGGAAGTTCCCATATTTCCAAATACTCAGAACTGAGTGATTTGAAGTCCATTTCCCAGGGATTACTTAAACCAGGAACTGCAGGTGCAATGCACTGTCAGGTTCACACAGGGATGCAAACAAGCAGTAGTTTCAGGCACACAATTCCCATGGAGTTTTAGGAAATCCTGCTCAGATACATCTGCTAAAAATGCAGAAATGGTTGCCTTAATATTCAGCTCAGAAGAATTATTACCTATGTGCTTGTTCCTACCTAGACGGCAGCCAAAATCTGGAAAATCACAGGGAAACCCTGGTCCTTCCTAAGGGGAACACTTGGCCTCAAGCACAGCTCAGCAACACTCCAAGGAGAGCTGTGAGCTCATCTCAGCATCAGGCTGAGCCTTAATCACTTTAAGTCAGAGCCCACCACTGGTTTATTTCCATTGCTCTTTCAAATTCAATTATTAAAAAAGGAAAACAAGACAAACCCAATTATGCTGGGCTAAGGGGCCCAGCTCAATGTCAGAGTCACTGCAACTTCTCCCACCGAGAGCCAGACCTCAAACGTCATCACAGGCTCAGCAAAAAGAGGATTAGAGATCACTTATTGTTATCACCAACAAAACATGGGCTGAGACAAAGCCAGTGGTGTTGAAGAAGCGAAGTGGTCATGCTGAAGAAATTGTCCTTTCCCTAGTGCAGGTGATTCTGCCTTGATTCTCCCTCTAAGCCATCAGCACAGAGGAGAAATGGTCCAAAAGGCCTCGTTTTGTCACTTCCAGACCAAGGAGATCTCTTCTATCCACCATGGGCACATCAGCAGCCTTCAAAAACCACAGGTTTTCCCCTTTGGAGGCAGCAGCAGATGCCATTTTCAATATTTCTCTGTCAAGTTCCTGACCTACAGAGCAGGGTTTTAAAGTTTTCAGGATGTTCCCTCACGAAATCCTCTTCCATTTAAGGAGCACTTTGTGACTCCATAGGAAGGTGTCTGCTCCAAGGGATCCCTCCTGTCTTGCTCCAAGGGATCCCCCCTGCCTTACTGGCATCAGGAATTTCATGGGAGGGGGGTGAAGTAAAATTATCCAATTGCCCAACAGCCACCTTCTACTTTCCAGCTACATCATTATCTTCAGCCACTAATCCTGACTGGATTTATATTCCTTACACAACCCCACGAACACAACTAATGGCTGGTGATACAACTAATGGCTGGTATATTCCATTAGGATCCTCTCCAGACAATTTGTTCCTCCAAGGACAAGCCCTGCAAAGCTGCCAGTGGAACCTGGGAGCAGCTGAGCAGTTCTGTGTCACGCTGGTATTTCACATGCCTATGTGTGGTTCGAGATGAGAAAAGCCACAAAGAGTCATGTACTGAACAATTACAAGCTCAAAAAGAAACAAATAATCCATTTTTTTGCACGGTTACTCACAGGGGGAAAAGCAGAACAAAGCAATCCTATTAACAGATAAAAAGAAAGGGCCCAGTAAACAATTCCCAACCACACTGGTGAAGCCAACACATCCAGAAAAATGGACTTTCACTGCTGTTTTCCTAAGTCATTCAGCTAAGCCTAAAACCTTTTTCTGCTTCGTTTTAACTTGGTGTTCACCACCACCTGCACCTGTGCAGAACGTGACAAAAACTCAGTAGTTCCCATCCTGTCAGCCCCAAGCCACCAGCAGCCTGACTCTTCACACATGGCTCCAGGAGCTGCCTAAACTGAAGCTCTAAGCAGTTTCTAACCATACCAATTTCAGAGTTACCCACCAGAACATGCCAGCCCAAAAATATTAAGTGGGGGAGACTACAGGGAGCGAGCTAGAAGAGAGCAGACATTTAATTCTTGTTCCTATGCCCTGCAAAGGCTTAAACTGGGGCACTTCAAATCCTTAGTGAGTTTCTGCTCCAACACATCCTCGGAGAAGGGCTGAGATTATCACAAAAGCCTCAGTAAAACAAAATCAAAACAAACCCAGACTTTAAAAGTCAAGTGAAAATGTGCCTGTGAGCTTGCCCAAGAGGACATTCCTGGCCCTGGGAGTGGTGCACTGATGACCTCACCGAGCTGCAAACTCAGGCCAGGAAGTGTTTTTCGTGTCTTCAGAATAGGGAGCTGGCATTCCAGGGATATTCCTCGGAATCGATCACCAAATGAAACCCAGGACCATAAATTCCCTCCCCATCACAACACAACGTTTTGGTTTAATGAGCCGTCTCACAAAGCCGTCGTTAAAGTCGAATGTTGGACGTGGCCCCCACGATGTCACCGAGGGCAGAGCTCGGCACCCTGTGCCGCATCACCCAGGGAAAAGCTGATATTTCCCCCTTCTGTGCATTCCTCCTCACTGCCATTAAACTGAATCCCTGCCTTTCGCTTGGAGTGAATCCCAGAAGTGACAGATGCAATAAGCATGAAGATTTCACTTGAAAAAATCCAACGATGTTTGAAAAGACAGCTCAGGAGAAGACAGAGCAATGCCAACAGAGAACGCAAATGCTGATTAAAGCAATCTGGATAAAAGGCTACAAGTGACCATTGAAAAATTACTATTATGAAGTGCTGTATTGAAATAAGCACCGAGCAAATGCTGCCTGACGTGTCCCCGAGTGTGTCAGGTCTTGCTGGGGCTACCGAAAACACAAATACCCAAAATAAACAGGCATTGCCACAAAAGTGTTTGATCTTCTACCTTTGTTTACACAGTCCTTAGCAAACACCACTATTAGCTGCAATAAAACCTTCCTGCAAGCACACAGCCATCTGGATTTCCACCCCCCCTTGAGCAGAAAAGATGATTCAATGCTCGTTATTCAAATGAAAATGGAATAAACCCTCTCCTGCCTCCCGCACACAGCACCCGCTGCTTTCCCCACATCCAAACACGCTTCTCCCAGGACACGCTGTGCCAGTTCACACCATTTTCCCACACTCCAGAGCTTCCCTCGTGCGTGCCACGGAGGCACACAGAGGGAGAGGATGGCGCCAGGTAATTTGGGAACAGCCTGGCCTAAAATTAAAGCAAAATCGGGAAATTCAGCAGCGAACTGAAAAATCAACCG
This sequence comes from Tichodroma muraria, assembly GCA_013390105.1. Taxonomy (NCBI): domain Eukaryota; kingdom Metazoa; phylum Chordata; class Aves; order Passeriformes; family Sittidae; genus Tichodroma; species Tichodroma muraria. The sequence continues at coordinate 52,311 of WAAG01062089.1, forward strand.
CAGCCTGGTGTGCTCAGAACATCCCTCTCTGATTTTGCCACCGTCCTTGGTCTTGCTCCCAGTAATCCCCACGCACATCTGCACGAACAGACGTGCTCAGACCGACTCCAGCTGCTAAAAAAAACCCAACCCTAACGCATATCACTTATCTTCAACAATAAAATTGCTTCCATTTGGTTTACTTTTGTTTCCCGGCACCTTTCACTGCCTTTTTTAATTTTCTTTTTTTTCCAGACCTGTCTGCTGTGCAGTCAGTCAGTTACGGCATCACAATGTCCTACAGCTGAACCTCTGTGTGGTGGTGTCAGACACCTGCCCGTGTGTCCAAGACCTTCCCTCGTGCTGTTAATGGAATTGGTGGGAATTTCATAAAGCACAGGTATGGACTAACCTTTAAATGTCAGCCTTTGGCATATCACCGTTAAACAATGCGGCTTCCTGCACAAAAAGGAAAACAAAGCCCAGAGACATCTGCCCACCGCAAAGGGACAGGATGAGATGGTCCTTAAGGTTCTTTCCAACCCAAAACATTCTGGGATCCCCTGGTGATTCCATGACATGTCACACAGCCCAGGAGTCCACACATCTCCTGCACAGCCTCGAAAGAGCCCCTAATAACGGCGTGACCAGGACCCGCTCTACAGGAGCCTCCGGAAAATAAACCCAAACTAAACCCCCATCAGGGCGCTCATCTTTTGTCCTCTGCCATGGTGCACGGCGGGGACGGGCGCTCCGGGGGCGGCACACGCCGGTGCCACCGAGCAGCTGCTGCATCGCCGGGCGGAAAAGAACGAAGGGGGGAAAAAAAAGAAAAAANAGAAAAAAAAAAAAAGGGGGAAAAAAAAAAAAAAAAAAAAAAAAAAAAAAAAAAAAAAGGAAAACGTGCCGAACAAAAGCCCCCCAAGCGCTGCGTCCGCCGCGGCATCAGGTGCGCGGCGGGAGCACCCGGCACCGCCGCCCCGCCCCGGGCTTGCCCTGCCCGGCGGCCCCGGCCGGATGCGGAT
>WAAG01062089.1:53372-97914 GCA_013390105.1 Tichodroma muraria
CCGCGGGGCGGGGCGGGGCAGCGCGACCCCGGGGGCCGCCCCCGGAAAGACCCCGCCCACGAAACGCCACGCCCCCTCCGCTCAGGCACCGCCCGCTCCCGCCTCCCCGGTGGGGGCGGGGCGAGGCGGTGAGTGACGGCTCATCCAGCCAATGGCCGCGCGGCGCTCGCCACTACGCGCGGTCGCGCGCTCTCGGGCCCCGCCCCGCCGCCCCTCAGCAGCGGGTGGGGGGCGAGAGGTCGTGAGGGACCTGAGGGGTCGGTCGTGTCCGCCCTGAGGGACCCGCCGTGTCCTCCCTGTGGACCAGCCCTGTCCGCTCTGAGGGACCGGTCATGTCATCCCCGGGGATCAGTCATCTCACGCCTGAGGGATCGGCCGTGTCTGCACTGAGGGATCGATGTCATCCCTGAGGCACGGATCGTCTCATCCCTAAGGGACCGGTTATGTCCTCTCTGAAGGACCGGCCGTGTCTGCCCTGAGCGGTGAGATGAACCTGCTGTCCTCAGAGGCGACCCTGAGGAGAACCAGTAGCTCCACAAGAAAACAGCCGCGCCACCTCACGCTGTCACACCAAATCACAATGGCTGTAAAAAAGGACGGTGACAAAACCCTCGCTAAAGACTGCAGAGCTCAACCCCCTCTAAGAACCACAATTCAACGAGACACCCAGGGCAGAGGTTTGACACCAGAGGTTCTCCCCACTGCACTCGCGGTAAAGACAATTCGGGGGCGCTGCACTTGGAGGTGTAAGGTTTGTATCTGCTGTTCCGACGGGTCAGGCCAGCACTTTGCACACACACCCGGCTGCACGCAGGTGACACCGCCACACTCGGGGCCACCGCGGCCTCAGGGAGCCCGAGGGGCGGGTGAACAGCACCCGAGCGGAGCCCACAGCCCTCAGTGTTACCATACATGGCCAAAACCAAAACTCCTCCAGCTTCCTCATCCGTTCGTTCGGGCCGACGTTGGCACGTTCATTTGCATGTGGTTTGATGCTTAAGGCAAGGGTGATGTTTCAGGGGAGTATCAACCCGCTAATTCCTCTCCTAACCTTCAGAATTTGGAGGAATATGTGTCGTGATGAGCTGATATGAGAGCCCTAGTCTACCCCTTACGGGGCTGTGACAAGCCCATGAATTTCCCCCTGTGAGGGATAGCTGGTGCTAAAACTCGAGGACAACCTGAGGGAGATACATTTGTCTTGGTCTGACTGTCATAGCTGACGGAAACATCAGTAGCTACAGATTAAACAAATGTTATCCTGCATTTATTAACCTTTGACACTAAATGTAACTGCTGATCCAACAACCAGGAAAGCCTCCCTTACCTGCTGAGCAACACCTTGATAAAAAAATGATGCACACAGAGATTACGGATGGCAAGGCTGCACCCCTGCCTATGACAACAATTACCTTGAAATTAATCAATAGCTTCTTTCTGCAAGCCAGCCCAGCACAATTACACCACCCTGCTCCCTCAAACAGTCCCATTAAAAGCTAAGAGAGAAGAAAACAAAAGCAGCCTTGGAGCAGAGCTGCAGGTAACCTGGAGTTTAGGGAGTTTAGGTTGTGATTCACATTTTCCACACACGTACGTGACGTGTTGGAGGTCACAGAATGAGTCAGTGATAGAGCTGAGAGTCCTGCCTGACCAAATTAATTAATTAATAATTAATTTACTAGAACTCTCAAACCTGGAGGGAGGGGGAGCGTTTAAATTTTATAAAACTGATATTTTAATCATGTATCAAGCGATGCTTTAGCCTGGACTGGAAAACAAAAATGAAGGCAGAAGGACCCAACACTGGCCAACAACTCAGAAGGGAAACCAAGGAAGATTTTTGGCCTCCAACTGAAAAGAAAGTGACACACAGAGGACACACAGTGAAATTCGTCCTGAGAAATCTGATTGAAACCTAATCCTCTCAAGAGCTGCCTTGGGAAGGGAGGATCCTGCAGAGATGGAAATTCCTTGCTCAACACAGCGCTGGAAGAGCTGCTAAGGATGGACTCAGGTGGAAATAATACCTGTGGAATTTTCACCAGAGCTTCCTAAAACAGCTGGATGGAAACACTCCAAAGAACACACAGATCCTGTCTGGGATTAACGAGCTGTTTAGATCGCAAGGTGATGAAGAAATTAGAGGAATTTTAGGCTGAATTCTCCAACAAACGGAAGAAACAGCTCAGGTTTTACATGTGCTCTTTTGTTCTGCTGTAACCACTAATTTTCATCACTTCAGATGAGTAAAACCACCCTAATAAACAATTTAAATGTTATCCACAGTGCTGCAAGCCAAACAACTTGTCAAAATATGCCACAAATCTTAATTTTTCTAAAGGAAAAACACCAAACCCTTGCAGCTACAAGGAGCAACACAACAAAGTTTGCCCCATTTTACCAGCACCTGGTTAGCACATTTTGCAGAAACCCAGGATTTATTAAAAAATCCACTTTTAGCCATCCCACACATTTTCCCCTCAGCTACATCACTGCAGGATTGCTGCAAACTATCTCACAGCCTTTATACGGAAACAGCGCCGTGGCTACAGACTCCACCTCTGAAACTTATGTCAGCTGCTAAATTTAGCTTCCTGCAAATATGCATCAATTTCATCCCTGCAATAAATCCCCCTACTTTGCTCCTGGTTTGCTTCACGAGGACCACATCAGGTCTGTCCCACAGCCTTCCCCACCAAGGCCATGTTTATACTTCGAGGATGTAAAGAAACACCTGAGGCACCTTTTTTTTAGGAGAATTTTTGGTTGATTTCTTCAGTTTGGCGTCTCTGAGCCACCCCAAAGGGGGTGACAAGCCCCTTTTTTGGAATCAGTAAGGTCACCGGAGGGATGAATTTGTCTCAAACATTTCATTTTGCTGAAATCCTTATTGCTAAATATATTCTGAATGGAGGGGAATGGCTTAGGGAGGCTTTAGAGAGATCAGCAATTTAAAGTCCTGTTATTTTGCAGCTTATCTTCTAAATCAAACAAAATATGCCAGACAGGACAGTCTTGAACCCTGGGTTTGCAGGTATCCAAGTTATACGGCTTTTCAAGGACTTTTCTGTCCCTATTTATCTATTTATTTCCTGAAGCTTTTTTATTTACTATTATTATTATTATTATTATATTTACTTTATCATAATATTTATTTACTGGGAAATACTAGGTTCTCCCACATGAAATTTGAATATTTTTATATTTCTTCTTCTATGGCTTCCATAATTTAGGGATCCCATCAAGGCAAGGCCCAACAGCATTGGGAAGAGCTGCTCCTGTTGAAATCAGGAATGTGATCCTACCTTTCACTTAAAATTATTGGAATGTAGTGATTTTTAGTGGAGGGAAATGTTCCCTGCCCATAGCATGGGGTTAGAATAAGATGCCCCTTTAAAGTCCCTTCCAACCTAAACCATTCTGGGATTCTGGGATTCTCTGAAATCTGAACTGATTGCAGTGACAAACCCTCCCCACTCCACTTTCTCTGTGTGGAATTAGATTTACTCTCAGCATTAATTTACTTTTTCTGCCTTGATTCCTCCATGTCCGTGGGCACGGAGTGAGCGCCAGCGGCAGCTTTATGAAACTACTCCCAATCCTGGTTTTTAAGAGACATTTCCATGATCATCAACTGTTGAGCAGCTGCCAAGATGAAATTATTCTCAGAACCACCACATAAGGGCTCTGGATAATGGGAAATCGATTCTGTCTCTGGCTGGGAGGATGCAATCTGCCCGGGGAAGTGTTCCCCAGCTTCTGCAAAGGGTTTGTCTGGAGAGACAGGGAGAGCAAAATCCCTTTGGACTGGCCTTATTCAATCCTTGGCCAGAAAGGGGAGCTGTAGAATTAGGGAATGGAGATAAGGAGAGCAAAACGTTCCGTCAGATGCTTTGAAACAATAGCCAGGAAGGGAGAAGCGTCCGAGTGCGGCGGCAAGGAAAGAGGAAAACACGGATTAAAGGACAGGGCTGGGAGCCAGCACCCCTGAGCTTTATTCCCATCACTGTGCAACTTCCAGACCCCAGAACTGGGGACATTCACAACCCCCCTCCCCAAAGGGCAATAAAATCCACTGTGGTGGGTGAGGGCCTGTGCTGACATCGCTCCTGTGCTGCTTGGAAGGGCTGGAGCATGCTGGGGATGGACAAGGAATGAGTGAACATTAGGCCAGGATGTGCATCAATAATTGATGCTATTGTTATTAATGATTTACAATAGATTCCATCCAGCACATCTATTACTGCATCTCCCCACTCTCACACCTTTTGTGCAGCAATATCAGTGTCAGACACATCCCTCCCAACTCAGCTGGAGGAAAGGCATCAAAAAATGGGCTTTTACAGCAAAAAAGGAACCTCTAACTTCAAGCTAATCTATTTCCTCATGTATTTTTCTCCATCATTAGACAGGATCGTGAAATAAATTTTCATTTATTTTCTATTTCTGCAGCGAAGGGGAGGTGGGTCCCAATACCTAATTAAAATGTTGGGCCACCAAATAAACCCAAAGCAATTGCTTGCAACAGATGGGATTTCCTTTGTTGCTGTCTCTGGATGATTAACGAGGAGGAGAGAGACAAGAAAGCAGAACTGGGGAAAGAAAAAACAAAAAAAAAGAAAAAAAATAAAGAAAAAAAGCTGTATTTTATTTACAACAAGGATATCCTGGAATTGACAATTCCTAGCATCCTGAACAGCAGGAAAAAATCAGGCAGGCAGGGAAGGAGCCGGGCTGGGTTCTGGGGTTCCTGGGCACTGATCACAGAGCCTCACTATTCAAGCACTTTGGAATTCTTTTGCCATCTTCTGTTTCTCTCCTGCTGTCTAGGATCAGGATGGACCAAAGGTGCTGAAAAAATCAGAGGTATAAGAAAGGAAACACATAAGGGTAATTCCAGGTGAGGTGTCTGTGTTTGAGATTTGGGAAGTTCAATGTTTAACCCAGCTTCTAAAACCCCAACAGACTGTCACGGATAGAACAAAATGGGAAGCTGCTCCTGCTCTTCTTCCTGCTCCAGTGGAAGGTGTCCCTGCCCATGCAGGGGGTGGAACGAGATGGGCTTTGAGGTCCCTCCCAACCCGAGCCATTCCATGAGTCTGTGGTTTTTTATTGCAGCATTTCCACAGTTCAGCACTGAAATATTGTCTCAACTCTCCCTCCCTGTTTCTTCTGGAGAATAAGGAGGTAAAAATGTGTCAAGGATGGGTTGGGCTGCAGCTGGTATTGCCTTGGGGAGGGAGCTGATTCCTTGTATCCCTTCTCACCCCTTTCTTCTGCCAGACCTATTCCATCCACCGGCTCCTTCCATCCCGGGAAGGATGAGCTGATCAAACACCCCGGTGCCCGGTGTGGCTGAGGGGAACGCTGCAGCTCAGCTGGACCAGTGACACCAGCCAACCTCCCTCCGGAGGGGTGAGGAGATGCACACCCAGATACCACCACCCTGCTCCTCGCTCTGAGCCTGGCCGTGCTTGCAGTGACAAATACCTCCCACCTCTCTTTCTTTACATCGGGCAATGTGTCCTCAGCTGCTTCCCGAGAGCACAGGAGCTGTTTGTCAATCCTGCAGGGGCTTTGTCATCCCTGACACGCACAAACTGTGGCACGTTCGTGCTCTGACTCTGTCGCGACAGTAACCGATCACACCTATTTTTTAAGCAGACTCAGTTCAAAGCCACCACAGATTTCCTGTGCCTTAAAACACTTATTTTCCCTTATAAGGAAATGCACAATTGCAGATTGTCACTGAACAGAAGATGGGAGTTAAGCAGCGTGGGTCGGGTGGCTCCTTGCTGGATCCAAACTCTCACACAAACACTCACTTCTATCCCTCCTATTTCTGCAGAACTGCTGTTTTACCAGGAAAATTTCAACAGAGTTCACTTCTCCATATTTCTTTCAGTGAAAGCATTTCCAAGTTGATGTCATTCTCCTGAAAGGCTTATTCAGTGAAGTCACAGTGCAGGAGAAAAAGAACTTAGAAAAAATAATGCTGCTTTTTTACAGCTTAAATAAAATTACATTGGCTCACCCAGTGCCTGGAGAGACAGAGGCAAGTAATCCCACATGGCAGTGGGGGACGCATCCTATGAGCACTGCTGCCCTGTAGCTGCTGTGAGAAGCAGTAAATTGCACTTATTCCTACACAGGAGTCTGACAAAACAAATCTTTGTCCAAAACAGTTTTGCTGCACGAAGGGCTTTGAACTAACACCTGATTCCCGTTCTGCCTCCTTAGGAGACTCCGTGTGCCCTGAGCACATCCTGTCTGTCACCCGGCTATTCCCGGCAGCTCTTTCCCATCCGCGGCCGTGTTCCCACCTACCCTGGAACAGCGATCTCCAGGACCCCCAGCAGCCCCACGGCAGAGCCGGGACCCCTCACTCCTCACCTTTTTTGGGCGCTGGTGTTGCTGCCGTCCCCTCAGACGCCTTGGGCTTTTCGAAGGTTTTCTTGGCATCGGCAACTTTAAGCACATTCTCATCCTCCTGACTCTGCCTCCCCTTCCGCTCCGGCTCCTCCGAGCCCCCTCCTCCCGCAGTCCTGCCTCCAGGGAGCAGCTCCGTGCCCGCCGCTGCCCACTGCTCCCTGCCAGCCTTGGCCTCATCGCCGAGGGGCTCCAGCAGCGCCTCCGTCAGCGCCACAGCCTTGCTCATACTCAGAGCCAGGCTCTCCTTGCTGTGGGTCCTGATAGGGGGGGCCGGGGGGGTTCTTTTTGGGATGTAGGAATCGAGTTCATCAGCTTCACCTCCGAGCTGCTCCCTGCTCTCTGGGAGCTGGCCGCTGCTCTGTCTTGAAAGCTTCCCGGTGTCTCTGGCCACCGAGGGATAATTTGTGACCGCAGGGACCATTCTCTCGAGGCTCTTCACTGCCTGCTGGTCTGGCTCGGGCTTCCTGGCCGGATCCTCCTCGCTGGCCTGGCCGTTCTGGCACAAGTCAAGTGTCCCATCGGGCTGGGGGGCGAAGCTCCGTGCCTGCCTCAGGCTCTCGGCTGCCTTGCTGCTGTCCCTGGGGATGTAGGAGACAGGTGTGCCTGCCTCCTGCTTGCTTTGCAGGATGTAATCCATGAGGATGGCGTTGCGCTCGAAGCTGTCGGACCTGATGGGCACAGTTGGCTTGTTCCCCTCCGAGGGGCCCTTGGGGCTCAGTTTGGTCACTTGCCTGCCCTCCACGCTGCTTTCTGAGTCCGAGCGGCTCATCTGCCTCCTCAGGACTCTTTCCATGGAGTTGAGCCTGCTGAGGCTCGGGCTTGCCACCTTCCCATCCCCTGCGTAGCCCTCCTGAATCAAGGGTAGCATGTCCTCTGCCTCTTCCCATTCCTCCTCAGGTTCCATTTCTGCCTCCTGGATGAGGCGCTGGTACTCGCTCTCCTCCAGCCTGTAGACCACCGGCCTCACCGTCCTGCCCGTGCCCACCCGCCTGGGCACCACCTCCAGCTCGTACACCTTTGGAGGGGCTTCTCCCTCCCGCCCTCTCCTGCACGCTTTGGACACGGAATGCTCTTCCAGGCACAGCTTCCCTGCCAGCCCCTGCTGCCCTCTCTGCCCGCTGCTGCTCATCTCTGACCTCTTGGCAGGGCCTGCGGTGTTGCTCCGGACGTCGGGGAGGTCCCCCCGCTCCCGGCCGTGTCCCAGGCCCTCCTGGCTGAGTTGCAACAGTGGATAATCCTCACACGTCCCTGCGGAGTCTCCCCGGGAAGCTGGGCAGTCTCTCCCCCTCGCCTTACTTGTGTCATCCTGTAGATATCCACAGTACTGCCAGGTGGAGGCTTCCATGGCCGGGAGCTCTGTCACCGTAATTCCTGGTTCCAAGTGCTTTGGGACTGGCCAGCCAAAATCTTTCCCACCTTGGGTCCCGGCAGGCTTTCAGCACCGCCTCCTCCTCGCTCTGCTCTGGGAGACCGCGGCACTTGGAAGCGTCGGAGCCTGGTCATGTGAGCCGGCGTTCCTTGGCCTCATGGCCAGCGGAGAGGAGCATCCCGTTGGCCCTACGGAGCCCGTGCTCTGCCACTCCTGACACCACACCCAGCACAGCTGATGCCACTCTGGTCCCTACCCAAACACATCCCACCTGGATAACTGGAAAAACCCCCTCCAGCCGTGAATTTGCTGTTCCATGGCACTTCACAATCAGGACTTGCTTTCCATGTGCATCCTTCTCCAGGGATTCTCCTCTTACCCCAACCTGCTCCAGCAACAGCTCCCCACAGTCCTGTGCAGCAATCCCAGCTTCCCTCTGATTTCGCTGCTTCCAGAGGGATTTACTGCCAGGCTGTCTGGGCAGGATCACCTCTGTCAGCTCCTTGTGGGTTCCACGGAGAGATGGAAACCTGCATCCGTGTCCCTGGCACCGTTCCCTCCTCCCTGCCCCGCGCCCATCGGACGCGGAGCGGCTCCCCCAGTGCTCCTTCCTTGGAAGCAGCGCTCAGCCTTGGGCTGTGTCCCAGAGTTTGAGGGAGAGATGCCGCCTGCACAGAGCGCACGGGGCAGAGCCGGGGTGGCTGGAATGATCTGCGGGAATACGTTATGGCAAAGGGAATTGCTGTGACAGGGAACGGCTGCCCGAGATAAACGCGGCAGCCCAACAGCAGCCTCAGACACGACTTTCCCTGTGGAGACTCCGAAACACAACTTATCAAAAATCCCGATTAACGAGCATTTCTCTAAATAACCCTCCGAGCAGAACGTTCCTCCCTTTGGATAACCCTCCAGAAGGCGGTGGAGCCGCAGAGCTGGAGGGCTCTAATCCATTTGTACACAGCTGGGATGCCTGGCATTGCAGCAAGCCGAAGCTCCCAGCTCAGCTCCCAGCCCAGCCGCTGCCCCTGTGCTTTGCCTTTTATGGTTCCCCAAGCTGGGAAGCATCCCGAGGCAGGATGCAGGAAAACACCTAGATCATCCCAAAAGAGGTGCCTGCACAGGCATCTCTGCGGTGTCGGGGATGAGTTACCTCAGTGTCACCTAAAGAGTTGGCAAACAGGACTTGGCGCCAACCCAAAGGCATCCCCTGATAATCCATGAGGCTGGAAAATCCCGCAGGGCCTCACCCAGAGGCCTCCTCCAGGACCCAGGCAGCCTCTGAGCACCACAGACACAGCAGCTGCATGGGTGACACCTGGACCACGGTCATGATGCCACCACCTCATCCCGTGTCCCATGTCAGGAGTGAATCCCGGCCACTGCCGAGGGGAAGGAGGGAGGGATGAGGGTTATCCCAGCCCTTATCAGCCTGGAGCCAGCCAGGCCCCTTGCTGGGACAGTTCTTTATCAGTGCACATTGTAGAGCTGCTCTGTACAGACAAAACCCCGTTTGTTTCCACTGGAAGTCTTAAATCCCTGCTGAGGCTGCCCAGAGCAAACACAACCAATTCCCAGCGGGATCAGGGCTGGTGACCGGGCTCCTGCTGCTCCTGCCAACACCAGCAGCAGGAGAACCTGGCAGCAGCAGTCCTGACAGGTAGAGAAACACTGAGCAAGGTGTGCTGGCAGGTGCAGGAGTGAGGAATTTCACAGCCAAGTCACCTCTCCCATGGGATGAACTTACTCAACATTGGCACTGTGACCTGACCAATAATTCCAGGTATTCTCCTCAAGCCTGCATGGCAAAGACAAATTCCTTCTGGGCTTCTCACAAACCCTCACGATCTGGGGACATCGTGGTGGTTTGGGCTTGTCCTGTGTGGGGACTGCAGAGCCCAGGGTTGGTGTGGAAGGGGTACAACCGTGGCCTGGGACCTGCCCTGGGCGTTGTGTCCCATGTTCCAGGGAGCTGCTCGGAGCTCCAACGTGGTTCTGCTCCTGAGCCCTCTGCATAAAAGGAAATGGCAGCTGCTGCAGCGTTGCTGCTGCCTCGTCCTTCAAACGGAGGGAGGAAGAGACTTTTAGGGAATACGCACCGAGGCCAGAGCAAACCTGACCGGCAGCAGAGCTCGGCCCGTGCCCGCTGCAGGAACCGGCTCCTCTGGCCTCGGCAGCGCCGGCTTGGAGCTTCTGCTTAGAAAAATATTTACATTTCCACCTTTCCAGAGGCCAGAGCGGCTGTTCAGCCACAGCCCAGCAGGGATGGACACAGAGGCATCATCCTGGGGCTGCAGGCAGCTGGAGAACCACTGCCATACAGCAGCTTCTCCTCTGCCAGTGTGGAAATGCAGCCACGGCCTCTGGAGTCCTTCCTGTGGCTTCTCTGTGTGCTACAATCAGCCTCACCTTCCTGCCAAACCTCATCTTTTTACCCAAAACCACCATTAAAGTATCTGCTCACCACCCCAACTCCACATGGAACTGGGAAATGTTGGCAGGGAATCATCCTCCCATCAGAGGGCTCTCGAGGAGATCAGCTTTGGAGCACCTGCAGCTCCTCCACGGGGGAGAGACGAGGGGCACAGCTGGACCCTGCACCTTCCCACCACCCCAGTTCCCAACCAGGAGGGCACCCAGTGCCAGGCTGCCCCTGCCCACGGCAGCTCCAGGCCCAGGCATCTCCTCTGGTCAGCAAGGCTATAAATAAACCCTCTCTGGTCGCCAGAGAGAATTTGTGTTGCTCCAGATGTTGTCTGGTTTTGCCATGGCAACATCACAACAGGATGTAACATTCAGCCGTGAGGAACCACTCCGAAAAGGACCAATTTCCAATCCTAACAAGAACAAAAAAACAGCCAGGGACTCACCGGCAGCCTGGGCATGCTCCAGCCATTCCACAGTCCCATCTTGTGGTTCCCCCATATCCAACTCACACCCACCTCTGGAGCCAGGAATGGCTCCATGGGGAGGCTCCATCTTTGGGAAGCTGAACTGAGCAGGGAGCGATGCCTCCATCGACCCAGCCACGGGATGTGTGAGTTAATTGGGCCAACAGCAAACACTGACCCCAAAACGGTGTTGGCTGAGGGACAGGCTGTGCTCCAGGATCTCAAACAACAGCGGGAAACTGCTCTTCCCGCTCCAGAGCTCTGGGGCTCCCAGCTCAGCATGACCTTCCCAGCTCTGAAGAGAGTTAACCTTGGGATGTACAAGCCCCATACAGCCCCTGCTCCCATTTTCCCTCCTGTGCCATTGTGTCAGCACATCTGGGAAACTCCAGGGAGGCCTTGTCCCTCTGCCAAGTGCTCTGTGCTGGGTCCTGGATCAGGGCAGGGACAGATCCGCTTCCAGCTCCTGGTGCCTCAGCTCCTGCAGCAGCACCTGCCCAGGCCGTGCCAGAGCTGCTCCCACACCTGGAGATCCATCCCTCCCCGTGGGGTATCCTCAGGTGAAGGAGACCCAAATGCTCCAAACGCATCCCTGGCAGCCCAGGGCAGTGCCCTCGTTCGATCGTGTGCCGATGATGTCCCCAGCCAGGGAGCTGCTGTCCACGCGAGTCCCTGTGGGAGCTCCTGGCCTTCCACACCTGGGATGTGGCTCTGCTGAGGAGACCAGCACAGGCCTGTGGGAATTCCACAGCCCAAGTTGCTGTGGCAGCACCAAGGCCCTCTCTCAGGCAGGATTTTCCAGGCCCAGCAAGCTGCAGGTGTCACTTTTCCATGTGCCACTGCTCCACTGCTGGCATCCTTTGGGGAAGGTGAGCGGCTTCTCCTGAACCCAGTCTGGGGTCTCTGAAGAAACCAGGTGGAAAATGACTGATTTCCATCCTGTTGCTCTGGATCCAGCCTTCAGGAGTATCAGAAAACAGCCAGGACCCAAAAATGAGGCAAGCAGAGCCAGGATAGATAGGGAATGATAACACAGGGCAGGCAGTGGCTCCTGGGTTTCCTCTTTTCCTCCTTCTCTTTCCACCCATTCAGCACCTGTTCCTTCCCCACCTCCAAACAAAGCTACAAAACTCATTTGTAAAAGGAAAAAAAAAAAAAAGTTTATTTTTTTTTCCTCACAAGAAGCACATAAAATATCCAGGACATTTTTACAAACAAAAGTAAAAAAAAAAAGTGCATGATGCATCCCTCCCGTGGGCATACAGTACAAAAATCCTGCAGATTTCCATATAAAACCGGGATAAGAAATACCATGGAATAAAGGAACGTTGTTATGGAGTACAGCAATGCACAGGAACAGCTACACGTCACTCACGCCCCTCCTCAGGGACTGACCGGGACTGTCCCCACCGCTCCGGCCGGGAGCCGGTGACACAGCCGGGACAAACCCCGCCGGTACCGGAAGGGTCCCCGGGAAGTCGGGCACGGCTGCCACACGGAGCGACACCGCCCGGACCGGGAATACGGGGCCAGTTTGAGCATTTCAGGATTTCAGGCAGGACGGGACAGGGTTTGGGTCTGCCGAGCAAAGCGTGGTCGGTGATGGGATGTGTCCCTGCACACCCCGCCCGCGTTCCGGCAGCGATGCATAGATAAATGGGATAAATGGGGACACCGGGAGCAGCTGTCACGGAGCCCTCTGGTTCTGCCATGCCCAGAGCAGAGGGAAGCGGTAGCAGGTGAGCAGTGCCGAGCTCGGCGGGGACAGGAGGGCAGGACAGGAGGAGGGACGGCCTCACTGCCACCGGAAACACCAAAAGCACCAAAAACTCCCCAGGGAACAGCAAACAGCAGAGTCCAACAGCTCAGCAGATACACAGTGTTTGTAAACTATGAGTAAGGCACTCCATCGTAAGGACACGTACGACACGTGGGGAGGACGAGCACATCAACCTTGTCATGCAACAAACCCGACGGGACGGGGGAGGTTTGGCTACAAACCCCCGGGAATGGCACAGCGGAGCTCCCGGAGCAGCTCCCACCAAGCCGTGTCCGTATCCCGAGCACGCAGGGAGGGAGCCCCGAGCGAAGCCTGGGGCTGATCCAGCCAGAGCCAGGCGGGAGCAGCGGCAGGGGAAGGCGGAGGGTGCCGAGCTGAGCCCCGGAGCGCGGCGGGTTGGACGCGGCAGAACTCGGCAGGCACTCGAGAAACAGGAAGGAAATCAGATGTTCGCTTGTATCAGTTCATAGAATTTTCGAAATTCGTTCAAAACCGTCCCCAGCACCTCTTCCCTCAGCCAGGAAGCGATGGGAAGGGTCGGCAGCACACAGAGAGCAACAGCCTCGGACCCTGGCGAGCCGAGGGTGACGGTGGAATTGTCCCGGGCAGGGGACACGGAGGTTTCCCAGCTGCTGCTCCGACCCTACGGCATCCAACAGCCCCGGGGCCTCCCGTTTGCCCCTTCCCAAATCCGAATCTGGCTGCAAAGATGATCCAAACACAGGGAATGATCCGGCCGTGGCTCGTGGGGTTTCATCCTGCCCTGAGCACGACCCAGCGCTGCCTCAGCCCAACCAAGCAGAGGCTCCTGCAAAACTTCCCTCCAGAGCAGCTTTTGCTCCACACCAGCTCTCCTGGGTGGAACAAGTGCAAATCAAATTCAGGCTCTTTCGGGAGGGACAATTATTCACTGATTGCCTGTCCCTACAATTCCTCACACAAATGAAACATGCAGGATCCTATGCTCAAGGGGAAAAAGGGAACTCCAGGCATTTAGGGCAGGAAAATGCACAGCTCCCTTCCAAGAGACACTGGATTTTCAATCAATGCAGTTCAGAGCAGCTGCTGCAGCCTGGCTCTACCCCACCTCAAAGAGGGGAGTTGCAAGAAAGCCTTTCCATGGAGATTTTAAAATATGGGAATACTCACACTCACAGCCAGGGTGAGCAAATCCACCTGTTTGACCCCCCAAATCTACTTCAAAACATCCCCCAAAGGCACAAGGCCCCACATGGGATCAGGGGACACTGAGGTTTTGAGCACATCCCTGCTCACTTCCCGAGCTCTTCCCTCTGGACTCAGCGAGGGCTCACATGGAGCAGCTCTTGACCAGGCTGGTTACCAAAGATATCCACAGAAAATGTGCATTCCCAACGGAATGGGTGCACTGCTGTGACCCAAAGCACCAGCCCTGGCAGGAGGGGGTAGCACTGGACTGACAGCACGGGCTGGTTGCCCACCTCTCCTCCAACACCCCCCTCCTCAGAGCATCCTTCTGTCCCAGCGTCCCCCCCGCGGGATTCACGGGGCTCTCACACACAGCCCTGGGAGGTCTGGGACAGGCCCAGCCTGGCTCCGGCTCTGGGGCCACCCAGGCTCCTGACACCCACCATAAACAACACCCAGGATTCCTCCAGCAGCTCCCCGGGCACTGGGACCGTCCCACAAAACACGAGCACAAAAGACACTCTGTCACCTACCGGGGCTCCAGGAGAGCCACCCCTCCTCGGCCACCTCACATCACCACAGCCCAGTGCCAGAGGGTCCCCAGAGCACCCACGACACTGACACAGCTCCACATCACGAGGGTCCACAGGCAACCACTGGCCAGGCTCCGTCAGCACTGGGACAACACCGACCACGACGACAGCAAAACACCCCAAGAACACAACACCTGTGACAGCCACACAGCCAGGGTGACACCGGGTCACAGCTCAGCACTCTGTCACCTCCCAGCCACGGCCAGGGGAAGCCTCTGTGTCCACACTCCTCCAGGCCTTTACAGCTAAGGGAATTCCTTCAAACAACAGCAGGAATTCTGGGAAAAGCCTTTTGGAAAAAAGCCCCAAACAACAAATCAGGACGAAAAGCCAGCGAGAACAGAGGTAGTGTGCGTGTCACCATTTTAAGGATTTTCCACAAGTGCCCTGTTTAAATAGAGACTTGTGTTTGTTCTGTAAAAAAAAGTAACGAATAATTATCTTGAGTCTTTGAAACAGAATATTTCAGCATTTTCAATATAGATAGATAGAGATACAAATATCTATCCATAACCACACACAAATCCACATTATTACACTTGGCAAACAGTACTAGGAAGGGCATCCTGCAGGACAACAGGCAAGTCACACACCAAGTCCTCCTCTAAGCCATGCAACACATTTTATTTCCCTTGTGCCCTTCATCATGACCCATGGTGGTTCTTTCCTCCTCTCTGGGAGCACAAGGAGGGGACGAGGAGGTGCCACCAGATGAGCTGCTGCAAGTCAGATGATAAAACAGCACTGGTGCAATGAATAAATGCTGCAAACCCCAAAATCTGGCCCCCTCCTCCCCCTCCAAGGCATCAGCTTTTGCCCATCCAAAGCGTGTTCTTCAAGTTCCCAGGCAGAGGCTTCAGCCCCGGTTTGGAGGTGCCGTCGGCGCTCCTCAGCGGGGGCTCACAGAGCACGGAGCACTCGCTGGCCACGGCCTCCTTGGAGTCCGTGATGGTGGACACGTCCACGTCACTCGACAAGTCCTCGGAGGACAGGTTAAGACATCCCAGCTTGGCGAGGGAATTGGACCTTTTCAGGGGCGAGGACACGGTGAGGCCGGCCAGGCGCAGCCTGGTCTCGATCTCCTGCGTGCGCTGCTTCACCAGCCCGGGCTTGCCCCGCACGCTGTGGATGCTGTCGCTGCTGGAGCTGCGCGTCAGGTTGGAGCTGCGGGAGGAGGAGGGGGTGTAGCAGATGGTCTTCAGGAAGTCCTTGGTGAAGCTGCTCGTGTGCTCCAGGCGGCACCCGGCCGGCGTGGAGGTTTTCTGGGAGATCCCCTCCAGGACCCGCTTCACCCCCAGCTTCTCCACGTCGTTCTCGGCGTCTCTGGGCACCAGCGGGGCGGGTGCCAGGAGAGGCACAAGGCCGGGATGGGACATCAAGTCCTCGCTTTCCTCCACGATGCTGGAGTCCACCCTGCCCAGGGAGCTGTCCCGGAGCAGCGCCGAGGCCTCCGAGGGCAGGCTCTTGAGGCGCTCCAGCTCTTTGGTGTGCTTCCTGACCAATCCCGCTTTCTGCAGCTGGAGCAGCGACTCCTGGTGCTGCATCAAGTAACTGTTGGCGCTCGGCTTTTCCAAGTCTTTGCTGAACAACAGGTACTTCAGGTCCTTGGTAGGTCTGGGGTCCTTTCTGGCCAGAGACTCCTCCCTCGCCACCTCTGCGTGAAGGAGGCTCCCGTCGCAGTGGGAGTTTCTCCTGGGCAGCAGAGTTTTCTCGGGGGTTTTTGGCGCATCTTTCCCTCTCTCCAGAAGGCCGCAGTGCTGATCGAGTGGCCTGCACGTGCCAACCTCCACAGCCCCGGCTCCCGGCGCCAGAGGGAGCGGAGCCTCGTTATGTTTAGTTCTGCCTGGCTCCTCGGGGGGTGCCCTGCTGGGCAGGTGTTCCATCAGGTGGGAGTGCAGGTGGGACAGGAGCGGGGGCTGGGTGCAGATGGTGCTGCTGCGCCGCGCGGCGCCGGCGCCGAGCCTCTCGCACTGCTCGCCGAAGGAGTCGGGGGCCAACCCCGCTGAGGAGTACATGCAGTCAGTGCAGGACTGGTAGGAAGGCTTCACCTTGCTGAGGATCCCGAACACGGCATCGTGCTGCAGGAGAGAAAACAGGGACAGATCAACGAGCACGGAACAGACACCAGCACAGCCCACAAGGTGTGGGACAGCCAAAGAGAACTGGAACAAAGCCCATTTCCACCTCAGGCCCTGCAGCAGGAACTAAAGCCACGTGCTTTTCCAGCAGACAGTGTCTCCAAGGAATACCTACCGTGCCAAGCGAGGGTCATGCAAGCGAGCTGCCCACAGCACTTTACAGGGCACTCATTGGGCACTCTCTGGCATCTACATCCACAGCTCGGGCAAGCAAAGCCCTGGTCAGAAGCGCCTCGAAAGGGGAGAAGCTCATCATGGAATGAAAGGCTTTATCCAAGTCAAATGAAACTGGGCTATGAGGATGAGAAGAGCAGTTTCACTTGCAGCAGAGTCAGCCATGCCAATCACCTCCATCTCACCTCCATACGCACCTCAAAATCCTCGGGGCAACTCCTTTTGCTGTTGTTGTTATTCAAGTTCTCCCTATTGAGCCTGCTCTCCTCCTTGTGCATGGACAAACGCCGCTTCCACTTTTCCATGGGATTTTCCTCCCTGACACCATCCTCTCCTGGCTCCCCAAGGACCATCCTTCCCTTCCTGGGGCTAAAGTCCAGTTTCTTCTTTGCCTCTTTCTCACAGAAGCTGCCCAGCTCCGCAAGTGGCTCCGCTCTCTCTGGGGCCTTTCCCATCTCCAGCAGCCTCCCCTGGGATGGTGCAGACAGAGGCTGTCCCACCAGGGCATCCCGCTCCAGCTGCTCCATGTGGAAGAAGCCCTCCCTGTCCCCGGGAATCTTGTTCTCCAGCAGCGTGTCCGAGAGGCGTCGGAAGCAGTAATCGAAGCCCACGGACCCGTCGGAGCCGGCACGGTTGTCCAGGTAGGCCGACTGGGAAGGCATGTCCAGGTCAGCCAGGCGGTTTTCCAGGTCGATGTCCAAGCTCTCCAGCAAGAAATCTCCCGACCCCGCGGTGCCGTCGGTGTTCTGGGGCAGGTTGCTCTCTGCCTGCTGCTTCCACAGTTTATTGTGGCGCTGCTTGCTGGGGAGAGGACAAGGACACGAGTGACTGCCCTGCAGGATGCCCAGTGCCAGGAGCTTCCTTCCATCTCCACAGCCCAGAACCCAAGGGCTGGGCCCAGAGCCGAGTTCCCACTTGGACAAATCACCTTCAGCATTGGGATTTTTTGCCCTCATCTGCCCATTGCAGAGCAGTGCTCTGAGTGCAGCTGTGGTGGGATGAGACTTTGCGAGACCTCTTAGGGCACAGGAACTCCCCTCAGAGCACAACACCCCAAACTGACCCCTCTGCACGTCCTGTGGCACAGCTCCTGCTGAACCAGGAGACAGAATTCTCTCCTCTACCCTTATTAGATAAATACTACAGCCCTTGCAGTGACAGAGCCCTGGGGTTGGCACAGAACCACTGGCTTTGCCTCTGGAATGGCCCGAGCTCAGTTCTGCCTCATAAAACAAGAACAATGCTGTGCTGAGCAGCACTGGCTGCTGAGAAATCCAAACATGCTTCCCAAGCACAGAGAAACCCTCACTGAATTACACCACAGCAGCTCTCCCAGCTAATTCCCATGCAGGGAGCCTGGCACAGGGAAGGTTTAGGAAAAGCACGATTGGCCCTTCTAAAGGGACCCTTCAGGCTGCACCCCTCACACATCTGTGGGCATGACATGGACAGAGCCCCACGGAGACCCAGCAATCCTTTGTGATGCTATCCACAATCAGCTCCTTTCCTTCCCAGGCATCCCGAGCCTTACCTGGCATCCAAAATGCCCTCGTACTCCAGCAGCTGCCGCATGAAGCCGGCGTTGGGCCGCGTGATGCTGCGCTTCTGCTTCACGTAATTGTAGGCCTTTTCCAGGGACCAGCCGAATTCCTTCATGGCGTAGGCGATGACGGTGGATGCGGAGCGGCTCACGCCCATCTTGCAGTGCACCAGGCACTTGGAGTGGTTCTTCCTGCAGGAGGACAAACAGGAGAATAAGTCCCATGTCACCGGTTATGGATCTGTTATGGCTTCACCGGAGGAGGGACAGCGTTCCCTGCTCTGCCCACCCCGCATCACGGCTGTGGAGGGGAGGAACCCTTGGGATTATGAGGGCCAGGAGAGGAATCCCTCTCCAGAAAAGCTGGGAGGTAGAGATGGGCAGCCTCATTCATTTCAGAGACCACCACGAAGCCTCCTGCCTCCATCCAAGTCTTTGGATACTGGGATCACTGGGAAAAGGCTGAGTGTAGAGGCCTGGCAGGGTTTTACAGGCTCTGTCTGCAGAGACAGCTGGGGCAGGTCCAACACAGACACAGCTGGAGCAGCTCCAGAACTTCTTCAGAAGAGGAAACATCCTCATTTCCTTTCAGAAGCAAAACAAAGCAGTAAAAAACCTGCTGGGCTAGGAACAGGTTAATGCCAGCCCAGCAAGGGACAGAGCACGAGGGAGCTCTGTGAACAGGGAATGATGATGCCAAGGCCCTGCAGTTTGTGTGGCTTTGTGAGGGCCCAGGACGAGACACAGAGAGCTGGGATGTGCCCTCCCCCAGGGCGAGGTGTCCCAGCACTCACTTGGCCTTGTTGATGAAGTGATAAGCCTCGTTCCAGTGTGCCAGCAGGTCCGTGGTCTCCTCGTCGTACACCCGGATGTTGTGATACGCGAACAGGCCTGGGAAGAAGTTGTCGATTTCCCGGGTGACGTTCAGGATGTAGTCGATGCTGTGGGCACCAGGAGAGACACCCTGAGCTGCCATGGTCATCAAACAGGCACTGAGGGACACGCTGCGAATCCATGAATCCAACCCAACGCGAGCTGTAAGGTTTTACCTACAGCCCTAATCCTAAAGCCCCGGTACAGCCGGTGACACAGGGCACACAGGAGGCAGTTCTGCCACCTCTCACTGCCAGCACATCCCAAGCCTCCAGAGTGTGTCCCAAATGACCCTGGGCACAGGAGGGAAAAGTTCATTTCATCCCATTTATTGTCTCTGAGTCTGTGTAACCCAACCAGGAACTCCTCGCTGTGTCACATAGCTCTGAGGATGCAGAAAGAAGTGAATCATCTGGGAACATAACCCAGGAATCGCCACCTCCAGCTGCAGGTTTTAGCTGCAATCCCATCCCTTCCCCTTCTTTCTGACCAAAATCATGACAGTCACATGTTATCTCTTGATTCCTGCCAAATATCACAGCAGGGATAACAATGTACCAGAGAATGAATGCCCAGACTGATTTATCACCTCCTATCACTGAGAAAAATCAAGGGCACAGGATATTTGTCTCAGAACTTGTCCAGCTTTGCCTTTGGACGCTGCATATCCCAATGTAAGACATAATCATTAACACTCTGCTTGATTTCCTTGTCCCAAAGGAAATGGGATGTCCTTGTGCAGACATCTGCTGCCAAGGACTTGAAATGAAACATTTTCAGCTGTGCTGAAGTTGTGAAGAATTTCAGTTCCTCACACCAAGATTGGTGCAGGCCTTGAGCAAGCAGCAAATATATAAAGGCACAATTCTCCCTGATCCAAAAAGTGTGGCAGGGAATGGACTGTGGGGATGGGAGACACCTGGAGCTGCCTGTCAAGGCAGGTGAGGAGGAGTTTGATCATCCACAGGCAGCTCTGCTCCATCTGAATGGAAATTTTTCCTTAGTGCTGTAACCTTTGCTCCTCTGCAGCCTGCAGGAATTCACACCTGGCACAGCACTGGGAACACCAGGGGAATGGAGATCCTGATGG
The DNA here is from genome assembly GCA_013390105.1 of Tichodroma muraria. Taxonomy (NCBI): domain Eukaryota; kingdom Metazoa; phylum Chordata; class Aves; order Passeriformes; family Sittidae; genus Tichodroma; species Tichodroma muraria. The sequence goes on from WAAG01062089.1 coordinate 73,417, forward strand.
ACTTCAGGAATGAAAAGTTGTGTTATTTTCACTCTGTGCTGGTGAAAAAAATGAGGTTGGAGAGATTTCTCCTCAGGGCTGCTGGTGGGAAGTTACCCCATGGCTGAGAATGGGCCCCAAATCATCCCTAGAGCCTACAGATGTCCTCTGCAGAGTCCTGGGGGAATTGCAGGCACACAGTGGAGGGTTTGGAGCCTGGGAGGAGCAGTACTCACCCCGAGCCCTGCAGCTCCTCCAGGTTGGACGCGTTCCACTCGGAGCCCTGCAACAGCCACAAACACACGTTTCCAAGGGGCCCCAAAACAGCCCTTTCCCCTAAGGGTCTGCAATCCCCCAGCTCCAGGCACCCTCCTGAGCTGACTGGAATGCTGGGAGCAGCCTCTGAGACAGGAACAGGGCATTGATGTCCTGTCCTGAGCACACAGGGACTTGCTGAAGGAGGGACTGGGGCACAACTCACCCACAGAGTTAGTGCTAGGCCAGGGTGTGACTGAGCTCATCCCAAATCACTGACCCTGGCCACTCTGGATTTTTAAACACAGGGAGAAATAGTTCAGGGAAACAAAGTGAATACACCTGTGATCCCAGACATGCCACACATGAGAAGTGAGGCAAATCCTGAAAGCTCTGGGGGTGGTTACACCTTGGATTCCCCCCAAACCTTCACAAGAGAAAGCTTTAAACTGTTAAAAAGCAGGTTTTGTCCTGAAACACGAGCACTTCCTCTGACTCTCTCCAGAAAAACAACAAAAAGACCCAACAGGCACAAACTGTTCATCTCTGGGAAGTCTTTGTTCCAGAGGCAGAGCCTGGTTTTGCCTGGAGTACCATCTAGTGGCAAAGGACTGGACACAGCACAGCAGAGCTCTCCTGGAGCTCCTGACACTCACCAGGTACAAGTGATCAAAAATCAGGGATGGTTTGTCCATCTGACCCAGGATCAGCAGCATTTCATTGTCTATAAATTCCTTGAATTCCTTCAAGTTGCAGTTCATGTGTTTCTCCAGCTCGTTTCGGATCTGCAGAGCAAACACAAAGGATGGCACTGGAATCTTGGTGTCCAACAGAAACATTTGTGGGCACTTCCCTGCAGAACACTTTTCATTTTTTCATTAAAAACAGCATCAGGGACTCAGCCTTCCTGAGAGACCAGTATTTCAGTACGTGGCATCTCTCCAATTAACCCAGAATGGTTTGTGTGGGAAGGAACCTTAAAGCTCATCTCATTCCACACCTTCCACCATCCCAGGTTGCTCCAAGCCCAGTCCAACCTGGCCTTGGACACTTCCAGGGATTCCAGCTTCTCTGTGAATTCCATCCCAGCCCCTCACCAGGAAGGATTCCTTCCCAATATCCCATCTATCCCTGCCCTCTGGCAGTTTAAAAACACTGTCCCTTGCCCTGGCATCCTGGTATCCTAAGTCCCCAAACTAAGAAGCTGTAAATAAAGCTTCAGATAACATCTGGAAAAAAAAGTATTTTGGGATATCTGCTCCTTAAAAATAATAATTTGAGAGATAAAAAGCAAGAGCTTGTCTGCAGCAGGAATGAGGAACACGTCCACAGACAGACACGTTCTCAGCTTCCTCCTACCACCTGCATGTTAATAACCTCCCTTAAAAACCAAACACCCACCCCAAAAAGAACCATTCCCACTCTGATCACGTCTGCATTGTGGGTGGATGAATTACACCAGCCTGAGGGATGGATCCAAATGAGCTCTAGCCTTGATTTGTGATTTTCCATCCATAAAGTTGCCAGCAAAATGCTGTCTGCAAGGTCCTCTGACATTTGTCCAGGGAAAAAAAAAGAAATAAAACCTTAAAATTTAACTTGAAAGTCACCCAGTTGTTATTGAGGTCCTGAAAGACAATTCTGATGCTGGGATTATCCTGATTTCTCAGGAGGGAGGTGCAGCAAAGCCAGAGCAGAGCCTTTACAGAACGGTTGAAATGCACATTCCAAAGCCAGGGACACCCAGGCATATGGTGCCTGCTCATCACTCTCTAGAGAGGGAGTCTGGCAGGAAGAAGAGTGAGCATTTTTTATATTTACCTCCTTGGAAGTCACATTTTCCAGGTCTTTGCTGGTCATGATGCTCCGGAGCTTGGCTTTAATGAGCCGCTCGGTTCGTTCCCTTTCTGTCGGCCTGGGAAGGAACAGGGATAGGAGAGGGTGATTCCAGGCTGGCAGCACATGCACAGCACTGAGGAGTGAGGGGAAAGGCTTGTGTTAAAGGGAATTTTTATGAGAATAATGGGGAAAAAAAAAAAAAGCCAGCTTGTTGGTGCTCATACGCTGTATCACAAGCTAAAGTTTCTTGTCCATTTCACACAAATTCTCTTTTGCTGCTTTTGCAACCCCAGAAATGAACCAGGCCAGGAAGAACAGGGAGAAGGGGAGATTTCCTTCACGATCCAAGCAAACTTTTCCAAATCAAATGCCGCACTGACTTGTCAACAAAGAGGGCTGGGGAGTCGGGGCGGGTGGACTCCAGGTCCTGCATCGCGTTCCACTCATTGATGCAGCTCTGGTCCGAGCTGATGCAGCTCTCGTAGTAGGTGGCCCACACCAAGGCCACCCCCCCTGGGAAGTAGTTGTACCTCCTGGCAACTTCACAGGCTTTGTGGAGGATCTGTAAAGCAGACCTGCAGGGTGGGAGAAAAGATTTGGGCAGCCGTGAGGAGACAAAGCAGGAGCTGAGAGAATTTCGCAGAGGAAAAGCGATTTTCAGCATTAGTTGTTGCGGTTTGCTCTTTGAAAGCAGGAAATTTATGGTGTCAGAGCTCAAAGAGGCACAAACTGCACCTTGGGGGCTTCTCACAGCAGGGTCGAGGCAGGGGCTGAAATCTTCTCTAATTAACAGGGAAGAAGGAGGCACAAGTTGCTCTGGGATCCAATCATTAACCAACTTGTACAGCCAAAGGAAGATAAAGAACAGGGACAATTTTCCAACCACCTCCAGCAAGGAGCCTGCTGCATATTTACCAGAATTCCTGGCCCCTGACAGGCTCCAGGGACAAGGCCCAGATTGGGTCATTTGTTTTTGCAAATCCTAACATTACTTTTCCCTTCCTTCCCTCCTCAATTTTTCCCTTCTTTAAGGCTCTACTCCGAAGTTGTTGCACTGAACACATCAACCACATCCAAGGCTGGCAACAGGAGGGGCCAAATTCCAAACTGACAGGAACAGGAGTTTTATTTGTTTCTGTACCAAACCATCCCTAGCACAACATCTTTCTCCACAGCTGTATCTCTTCCCTAGGAGATGCTGCAGGGACAGGGATCTCTCCAGGCTCCAAGGGGAGACAGCATTGCCCAGGCAGAGGGAGATGCAGTTCCATGTGGAGCAGCCTCTTCAGGGAGGAATTTCCTGGCTCAGCCACCCCACTCTGCTTCAGGGGTTTGGAATCCCTGCACAGGGGAGGGTTGGCAGGAGCTGGAAGGTGGATGGGCACCTGGGGCTGCAGGAACCCCAGGAATGGGGCAGGACACAGGGAATGCCACAGGCTGGCAATGGGCCCTGAACCTCCTCTGTCAGCCAGTAGAGAAATATGCAGAGAGAGGAAATTCTTGGTTTGCAGCTCCAGGAATTTGAGCTCATCTTTCATAATTATTCATCTCCCTGGTGCCACTTCCCCCATGCTGAACGGGACAGAGCTGCTCTGAACTGAAGCAGCAGATCCTGGTTTGGGATCAGAATTCCCACAGCCCCTCTGCTGACACAGGGAAGCAGATCTCTGCTGCAGCTCACTAAATACCCATTATGGAGAAGGCTAAAATGCAGCTGATTTTTTTTTAAATTTACTGACAGAAAGAAGAGTCTCTCCCTGAGCCCAGCCCCTCACGTACCACATGGCTTGCACCGACACAGGTTTGAAGATGTGCATCCTCCCTGCAGTGCTCACGCTGAAGCCACTGATGGAGAGAGGGAAAATCGAGTCAAAAACTGCTCTTCTATGCACCCCAGCCTGCTCTCTACAAACAGCTACTGCACTGGGGCACTCGTAGGCCAAAAGAATCAGGATGAGAATTTCTCTCACTGATTTTCCAACCTCCCAAGTAAGAATGGCGAGAGGCTGCCAGGAATGGGAGCTCCAGTCCTCAGTGCATTCCCTGGAACCACAGGAGCAGTGTGAGGGCAGCAAGACAGGAACTCACTGTTTGGATAAGAGGACTCTGCAGCCATGAATCCAAAATGGGCACTTCATTTGCAAGGTGATGCAAAATCTCTCCTAGAGCAGTCCCCAGGTAGGGAAGGACATTCACATTTATCCTTTTAATGTGTTTTCTTACCCATCCCCATCCAGATGGATTTTAGTATCACTCCACAGGCGAAGAACCATTCCTATAGTGCAGCTTTTACTGGAATAGAGATGGTGAGACAGGAAGTTAAATATAGGCCACGATGTGGTCATGCCGATAGCCTAAATTATTAATACTCTTTAATTTTTAAAATCCTCAAGCCTTGCTCTAGTAATCCCTCGTAATATTTTAGGCCATCAAATAAAACTGGAAGCTGGAGTCTGGAGGTCTGACAAGGTGATAACTCGTGGTGATTGCTCCATGGGATCACTCTAACAGGTGGAACAGATGAAAATGGATTTTAGGGGTTTATCTGACCCAAGAGAACACTTTCAGTTCGGACAGGCAATCTGGCAAGAAAACTCTGCTATAATGAAGGCCAGGAACTTCCAGCCATGAATAATTAAGCTACTGAGATAGTCAGGTTTTAAAGGAAATTGGGATGCAGAAAGCAACAGAAATCCATCCTTCCTCTTACCTCACATCAATAATCACCAGGAGCTAATTAGGTGCAAGGTTGTTTCAGGGTGGAGGTGACATGGCAACCTTCCCCTGCTATGGCACACCAAGGGATGCCACATGGGAATTTCAGAGCAGAACAGAGGCAGCATCAAAGCCAATGACAATAATCTGATGAGGAAGACACAGCTGAGAGCTTCTCTACAGATCCCTCTGCTGTGCAAAGATTCCCTTTCCCACTTTCCAGGGGAAACCACCACTAAGGTTTTCCAGAATTAAACAAAACTCACAGAGGCTGCACCACAAGGACAGGGCAGCTTGTTAAATCCTGGGAGAACACACACAAGAGCCTGGCAGCTCCAGCCTCTGACTCCAGCTCTGCCAAACCAGCCCCTTCTCTCTGAGCCAAGAGCTTTTCTGCCTTGGTTTACTCACCAGAACTGGAATAATCTGAGAGGGGCCGCGATAACAAAATATTTCACTTGCTTTTCCAAATACTGTGTGCTCTTATCAGTCAGACAAAAGGAACAGCTCGTTGCTGACACAGTTGTTTGTTGGTTTTGGAGCTACTTTTGCACATTGTTTTTTGACGTTATTTGGCAATAAAGCTACTCCCCAAAAGCAGCTCCATTGCATCATTCCATCAACACACTGGAGTCTGGGGGAGAGAATGAGTTCCAGTTTTGCAAATGTGTCTGCAAGAGCATTTTGCAGGGAGCAGGCAGCAAACTCCCATTGGTGAGGCGGATGCCACGGCCCTTGATTCCACAGAGGCTGAAAACTCTCTCGAATAAAAACGTCAGGAAACTCAGCCCCGTGTCCTTTCTCTTGCTGGAATCTGCAGATGCAGGTAACCCAACTGCTCGGGGACAGTTTGGTGCTGCCAGAGAGCCCATCCTGCCTGGTTGCCAGCTCAGACCTACCTCTCCTTGCTGGAGAAGTCCACTCCCAGCAGGATGTTCTCCTCGGTGTCCTGCCGCCCGCTGCTGTACACCACCACCATGTAGCGCACGCGGTCGGTCCAGACGCTCTCCAAACGCACGGCCTGCAAACCACCTCTGCCTCATTAGTGCTGCCACTGCTGCACAAGGCTTTGAAAGTTCTGATTATGCCCAAAAGCTTTATTTAGTGCAGTGTGGAAGACACAGCAAGGCTTGTTGCCATTTTGGCGAGATTAGCTGAGATTGCCCGCTCCAGTTTGGGGAAACACTACAGAACGTAACCCAAAGGTTTGTTCTTGACTGGTCAAGTGTTTGACCAATGTCAAACATTGGTCACGCACTGAACTGAAAACAGGCAGGCTCAGAGGATTCTCCCACTCCCAAACCTTCACTGAAATAGCTCAGTCCTGCAGGAGGCACAACTGGCATCGACATCTCTGCAGAGAAGTGACTTTTACAGCAGATTTTTATCTGCAGATTTCTTCAAAGGAAAACCCAGCCCAGCTGATGCAATTCCAAGGCTGATTTAAAAGTGTTCAAGAGAATCAGCAAGGTCCTGTCTCTCCTCGTGTATTAGTGTTTGTCAGCTGGATGGAAAATAAAATCCAACAAAACAACACATTTCAGGCAGAGCAGTTCCCTGACCCAACCCACACCTGGACACAAGGACCAGGGCAAAAGGAGTGGTCAGGAAAATGGGGTAGGGCTGGAAATCAGCACAGAGTTAAGGCAGCTCTGAAATCTAGGATTTGCCAATGCTTTCCCTGTTCCTCTACAGGTCTGTTGCAAACACTTTCAACAGAAATGAGAGCAGGAAAATGCACCTGTCCTTACCAGTTTGATCCTGTCCTCGCAGCGCAGGAGGTTGATCATCACCTGGAGGTGCTGGGGCAAGTCACCTGGCACAGAAAGCAGAGCAATCATCAGAAAGGGGCTCTTGCTGCACTAGGAATCAGCAGAATCTTGACCTTTAAAGAAATTGGACGTTTCTAAGTAAAAAAATACTAATTAAGGGAGGTCAATTAACTTTGCTGTCCCAGAGAGCACTAAGAGCAATGAGATTCTTGGATGGGCATTCCCTGGATGGGTGAGAACCCAACCTTACGGTATTTGGAAGCCACCAAATCAATTGAAACCATCTGTGCCTGGCACAAGTGAGGATTCTCTTCCTGTCACAGCATCCTAGAGAGGACAGAAAGGTTTGGCCATGAGAACAGGGGAAGAAGAGGGAGAAAAACTCTGATTAAAAAAAAAACAGGAACAAAGGAGAAAAGAACCACTTTGAGCTGTGAATCACCCCTAGCATGGTGGGGCCAGCCCCACCGACCCTGCAGAGGGTGTGACTGAGCATGAGTGACCTCCAGAGGGAAGGGCTGCAGGAATGGCCTGGTTTGGGTGATGGAGCTCTTCTGTCTCCAAGTTCTGCTCATGCTCTAAGTCCCTCCAGCTCTAGGTCTGTGGGTACATTTCTCCCTGGGGAAAGCAGATGAAAGGAACAAGGAATCTACAGGAAAACAAACCAAGTTCCCATCTAATAACTCAGTAATGCACTCACAATTTTCCATGTGAGATAAAATTCCTTCCGTAGGCTGTTTGCTGGGTATATGGAATTGCTGACAGTTAAAGAAACCCAAAGCCAAGCTTGGCATTCAAACACCCTCTTTGTGCTGGAGTGTTTGCTAAGCAGCACCACACAGTACCACACTGTGCCTTTCCCACAGGCTCCTGCTCTCAAAATGCCCCAAAATTCCAGATCTTCTTGTCCAGTACCCACCTATTCCCAAACTGCCAAAGGCAGAGGGTATAAACACTGGGGAAGCAGAGTCAACTTCCCTGGATGCCCTTATCTGCATCCAAATCTGTGTGTACACTCACCACACCACTCCCTGCCATTTCTTCCCACCAGCTGGCAACTGGAAGGGACTGGGGGAAGCAGGACAGTCTGTTCTTAAACCATGATAAACTCCAAAAGACTGCGGTGAGCTGACAGGAAAGGGGGTTTTCCTGAAACCAGGATATGAGGAGCTAACAAATGTACATCTGTCCAGATACCCAAATCCTGATCAAACATCCCTTACTCTGAACAGCAACACCCAAACAAAACCAGCCACGGGAAGTTTCAAAGCAAAAAGTCCCAAACTTCAGATTACTGGAGGCTGGGAGAGCCCCTGGAGAAACGTCCAGGACATCCACAAGTGCCCAAGGGGTGCTGAGCTCTGTGACACAGCCCTGCCACTTTTCCTCCCCACAGGCCAAAGGGGAGGCAAAGATAACTCACTAAAGCACAAGTGACATTTCCTCCTCTGTGTCTGGGGAAAAGAGGGAGAGCTATTCCACACAGCCCTTCTGGCTACACAGGCTTCCCTGCCTAAAGAGAGCCATGCAAAATGCCATGATTTTCACAGAGAATAAGTTTCTACTCCAGTCACAGTTCCAAGAGAATGATAAAAAATTTAAACCAAAACTCAATGATCCCAATAAATCTCAATAAACCTCATTCAATAATTTGAATGTGGGCTGAAAGTCTGGGTTTGCTCAGCAGGTTGTACAAGGCTCACCAGGACAAGCTGGGGAGTCACCCACCTGTGTCATCAGCCTGTCCCTTTGGACGGGAGGGAGAAAGGCTCTCCAGAGGGGATTGAATCCATTACCTGCATGTTTGTGGGGATGCTGGAGGCTTCGCTGGCCCTGGGAGCTGTTTCCTTGCTGTAAGAAAAGGGCTGCACCTTTCACCATGAAAAAACTCTCGCTGAGGCTGGAAAAAAAACCACAAAGGAATCAGCTGAAAGGAAAGAGCAGCAAAATGTGCACATCTGGGAAAGGAAGAGCTTTCCTCACTAAAATAGTAGGCTTCTGCCACAGCCACTTGCACAGCATGACTCTGGGATTATTCATGGATTATTCATCTGTCATTTTCCACCACTGTTTTATTACTTGGCCCCTGCAGGAGATACTTGCCTGAGCTGTCATGGGCTGGAAATGACTTTATCACTTGATTATGGAATTCTGCAACTTAAAAGAAGCAAAGGGCTGGACTTTTACAGGCTGAGACCTGCAGTGGACTGGAGAGCAGGTTCCGAGCCCATTGCCTCCTGCTGACTGCAGCTCTTGACATTTCTTTGGAATGCAAAAACAAGAACCTGCAACTGCGTAGATTTAAAGAGGAAGGGAGATGGAACCTGCACATCCCAAGGGAAAGGACACAGCTCTGGACCCACAGGGAAAAACAACCCGCACAAGAGCAGAGGTTTGGCTCTCCAGAGGGAAATGTCACCCAGGGCTGGAATATAGGGGAGGAGAAGGCACAACAGCACCGGCACAGCCGGATTTCACCACTCCCGGACACACACGGGAATCTTGGAAATTGTTCAGAAGCAGCTTTGGCCAGAAGCAGTGAAGTTGCATTTCCCACATGGCTGGAAATCCCTGTCTCTTGAGGCACCTTTCAGCTGCACAGGAATTGCTTGGGATGTGTTTCCTCTGCTCCCCCAGCAGCACAAGGGCCATTTGTTGTTCCAAAGCCCAATTTTCCGCCACCCCACACTCGCAGCCATCGATCACCATTAATTATTGTCTGCATCTACTAACCAGGAATGCTCCACTATGAGACTGTGCTACACAGGAGTTACTCATGCTCCAGCAAATGATCCCACTGGAGTTACTACTCCCAGCACTCATCTATTCCATATTTTACCCATGCTCTTCGCCTTGGGGCAGGAGTGAGCGTTAATATTCCCAATGCTCTGTTCTACCTCAGCCTTGTTTTGAGGACAGACATGAAATTCATGTCATTTCAGATTTTCTAATCTCTTAGGAACACAGCCTAAGTTTCCAGGTAAAGCTTCCTCCTCTTCCAACTGAATTTCAAGAATTCCCCAGAAAAATTTGGATTAGGTTTAAATTTGAGATTTCAGCTGCTTTTAAAAAGAGAACTAAAATTTTTGCCTGAATTCCAGGTTCCGCAAGATCAATAAAACACAGCAGGAGAAACGCACTCTAATTCTAACAATTCTCCACTTCCATTCCCACAGGATTCCAGCATTCCCCCCTCACCTCACTGGCTGTGTCTGAGCAGGATCCGAGCTCAGCCTGGCTCGGGATAACGGCACCCACAGCTGCAAAAAGGAATGTGGCTCCTTCCAGGAGCCAGCCAGGAAGAGCCTTGTTTCCTTCTCACCCCAGACCTCACAGGAAAGCGTTAAAAAAAGCCAGAAGTGACACAAAGGCAGCGACCCCCACACAATGTATGGAATATTCAGCACTCACAAGAGGCAGGGAATGATTAGATCATTGCACAAGGAGATAATTCCCAGCATTCCCATCCTGAGAATTTTGGGGAAAATTTCTTTAGGAAAGCAAAAAAATATCCTGAAATAGGATGTTTTACTCCAGTGCTTTACCCCAAAGGATCTTCGATCTCAAAGTACTGACTGACTAGGATTTCTACAGCAGGAAAAACCTGGGAAAAAACAGAGCTCCTTCCCAAAGTTATCAGGATGTCCTGCTCTGATGATACATCTTGACAGATGTTCTCCTCTCCTGCAGGCAGGAAATCTGTGACAATAAAGCAGAATATTCCCAGTTGCAAGCAAAAGGGAAAGCTGTGCTGCTGGAGCAGCAAGTGATCCAGGAAAAGGACAACTCACATAGCAAAATTTTTGTTCCCGTGTATCCATGTGTGTGGAAATGAACCGGAAAGCAAAGCCGGGAGCCTGCCGAGAGCAAGGTTTCCATTTCCACTGAAATCCCCGTTCCCACCCTGCACAAACCCTCCCGTACCCCCAACATTCCCCATCTCCACACCAGCTCCGGTTTCCATGTGCCCAGCACGGTGCCGGACACAGGGAACACACCCAAACGCCTCTTTGCTCATAGTTTACACCGCATTGTAACAACAACGTTACCCAAGCCCAGCCCTTATCTCCGCTCTGGGAACTCTCTGCGCTCCGCCACTTCACACAGCTGCTCTGGACACAGCTCAGTGAGGAAGGCAAGGCACAACTCCCCTTTAAATCCTGCAATTCCAGCAAACAGCTAAAACTCCGAGCTGGTTTTCCTTTTTTTTTTTTTTAAAAAAAAAAAACCCTCTCCTAAAGAACACCCAAATCCTGGCATTAAAGAACGTCCCCAGCCTGTGCCCCTCGGCAGGGGTGAGGTGACAGATGCCCCCAAGCACAACTCGTGGCTCATACATACAAATTCGGGCTGGTTTTCTTTGCACAGCGGCAGCATCGTGGTGGCCCCAGAGTCAGACAGAAGTCAGGGAATTCGCAAAGATTCATAACCAGCTGGAAAACTCACATCCTTTTGCTTCTAAACCCATAAAAAACACCAGAAGGCAAAGAAAAGGTCAAGCGTATTTTCTGTGCGGAGCAGAGGAATCGCGGCTGCTGATGCTCCCCGGGAACTGGATGGCTTTTAGGGAACACTGTGTCTTCCACTGATATCCTGGCTTGAAAAAGCACTTGTCCCAACACACCCTGATGAAAGAGGGCCATTCAAGAGGGGAAACAACCAGCTGAGGCTCGGCTAATCGTTTCCCTCCTCCAGACTTGTTTGTTTGTTTGCTTCCCCCCGCGTGCTCCAGAGGCTCCTATCAGCACCCACACAGCCCCTGCCTGCGGGAAGTCCATATTCCCTGGGAGGGACAGGACTAGAGGAAAAGCATCCTATGGGCTGATGCCTGTTCATTCCTTCACGGTTAAAGCAATGCTTTAATACAGATTCAGGAAATGAAAATGGTCCTTCCCTCACCGTACAGCTCCCCCTTGGATTTTCAGAGCCATTCCCGAGTTCCTGAGCTCCTGCTGGACAAGGAGTCTCTCAGGTGCTCGGTTTGTCTGTTAGGGGCTGGCTGGCACTGAATTCCCTGAAGATTTATTCCTTACAAACCCCAATTCTTTATGCAGGCACACACCATAAAGGCCATGCTGGTCCCACCAGCCTGACCAGGGGGAGAAGGAGCTCTCTGTGCAATTCTCAGTCAGTTTTCACCCAGCTTGACTGGCACACGCCACAGAAACCACCCAATCCCTGCATGCCCTTCCAGGAATCCTGACCAGCACAACTCCTCTACAAGGAGTTACTTCAGGCTCTCGAATAAACACAGAGCCCACGAGTTTTGTCACAGCCCCAGGACCCTGATGCTCCCGTACAGTTGCAGACCAGTTCTCCTTCCACTCCCTGACCTCAGCTTACCAAACACAGAAAATTATCACCCTAAGAGAGGGAAAAAACACTTCCAGCACCTGAGAAATGCCAGGAGTGTCGGGAGTGACAGTTATATGCCAGGAGTGTAGGAGTACAGCTAGTGACAGTCCCTCCTGCCCCCAGAGGCTGGCAAGGAGAGGGTGCTCATGGCCACAGCCCTGCTGTGAGCCGGCTCCAGAGGCTGTTGCTCCATCCGTTGGCTCCGTGCTGCTCAACTTGAAAAGGAAATATTTCTTCCCCTCTGGGAAAGCTCCAGAGGAGCGTGGCTGCAACACACATCAACCCCATTTCGAGTCGCTGAAGAACACAATAGGCAGCGCCTTCTCGGCGGTACAAACTGCCACCCCCCCGGGGCCAGGAATGCCAGTAAGCAATCCCTTAAAAACACTGGATTTTGGAAAAAGAGACAAAGCTGCTCATGCTCCTGGACATCCAGATGCCAGTCCCATAACAGTTTTCCCCAGGCAGTTTCCGTGGCTCCAGCTGTGGGGTGTCCCAGGAGGAATCCTTGCATGCCTCGGGTGCTTGCGTTCCATGTTTTAATGGGGAAAACCCCACAAGCCATAATCATCTTTCAGGACACAAGAAAACACTCTATTAACACATCTTATAGCTACAGAACTCATCCCAAAATAAAGATCCACAGAGTCAGGAGAGAGAAAACCACTTTTCCTGGGAAGACCCAGGCAAGCCTGAAGTGAGTGAGCAGCCTCCTGCTGCCTCCTGCAACCAGGTCTGTGTTTAAGGAAGGAAAAAACCCCAAAATCTCCACAAGAAAAGAAGTATTCACTTCTCTCAAAACTGGTCGTGATTTTACAAAGGCAGACATGGTAATGCCTCCCAGTTCCTTGGGTTTCATGGCTTCTTCTACTCAAAACATTTCCAAACTGATAAGGTGAGGGAAAAACAGGCCTCCCAAGCGCCAGAGAATGGAACACACTTCCCTTTTCTACAGCCCTGTTGATAAGGAGGAAGAGAACTGATTTTCCCCCCTTTTTCTTCCCCCCTTTGCTACTTGGTCTGGAACAAGCTCATCCACCTGAAGGCAACTGAGAAAGAACACAAAACAGCCCTGGAGAGGGGCCGAGTCAGCCCTGCCAGATGCTCCCATAGCCCAGCCAGACCCTCAATATTCCAGAGGATGGATTTTAGGCAGGACACTGCTGCAGTGAGCAGAGGGGACTGGCATTGTCCCACAGCCACACCACAACAGCAACACAACCCAAGCTGGGAAGGAGCACATCAAACAGAAAGGAAGACACAAGGAGAGAAACAGGAAGAGTTGAGAGCAGCTGTGTGGCTCCTGCTCCCCAAAAAAGCCGAGGGTTAAGGCAGAGGCACTGCTTGCTTTGGCCTGATTGAGGCACATCTGATAACACTTCCTGACCACGAGAGGGGCCTTCGGAAGGGGCCTGAGCAACACAAAACAGCACCGGGGAAAAAGGGACTTCAAAGCTGCTCCTTCCCATGGCACTGCACAGCCCCAGGAACGGCCCCAGGGACTCCAGCAGCAGCAGCACCAGCAGCGAGTCCCTTCTCCCGTTCTTAATGAAATGTGTCCAAGTGGCTTTTGCTCCGTGTCACACAAAGATTAAAGGGGATCACCTGGACAAACACAGGTGGGAATATCACCACAGCCATCCCAGCTGAGCCCCACACCAAGCAGGGTTGCCACCAGAGCAGTGTGCAGCACCTGGAAAAGCCCAGTTCCAACAATGTGCAATGACCATTTAGGACAAAGTGCTATTGCAGGATATTGTAGGATTTGTGGTATGCTGACAAACTGACCTAGGGAGGACTGCGGAAGCCCAAAACAACTGGCAAGGCCAGAGAGATCTGCTCAGGATCACTTGGACTGAGGTGTTTTTACTACCAGAAATGCAAAGCAGGAAAGCTCTTGCCATACCCGTGACTCTGACACCCAGTCATCATTCTCAGACCTCCTGAGCTGAAGACAAGTCACCCCCAGAAGAAAAGCAAAATGTGGTCTGCAGGTTCACAAGGAGAATATCTCCCCTTCCTCTGACACAGCCTGGGCATCTCTGTGCTGGGAAGGGGCCAGGCAGCAGCTCCAGCTGTGGGAGAAGTTTGTAAAGCCTCCCTGAAGGAGCAAACATCTTTCCCATCTATTTTGAAGGAAGTGAGATATTGGGAAGATAGAAAAACTCAACAGGCTTTACTGTTCTCAGCAGAGCATGGACCAAGGGGAGTGTGAGTGTGCATTGTTGGGCTTGGAGGCGTGGGGATCGTGGGCCACATCCCAGCAGGAATGCTGAGAGGGCTGCAGACACTGCAGGCCATTCAACACAAACGCTCCTCTGGCACAAAGGGCAAAAAGGGAAAAATGAAATCAATCATGAAGCCCACAAAAGCCAACTTCCCAACAGAAACAGACTGCTGCTGATGTCCCTCCAGCCGTTCCTGGGATGCATCGGGCTGGAGCAGCAATCAGCACGGATCCACATGGAGCCAAACAGGCTCAGCTCTGAGTATCCCACCCTGAGGGCAACCCCAGGATCCAGGCTGTGCCTGCAGACAACCCAGGAGCAGCTGGGATAAACCTTCCAAGAGAAAGGGCAGGAAGAGGGAAACAAACAAATTAGCAGGATCATTCCCCATTCCAGCAGACTTGCGCATAGTGAATTGACAGAACTGCTCCCAAACGGCCAGGAATGAGAAAATTCTAGGAATCCCTAGTACTTGGATGGTGAGAAGCCAAATAAAATAAGAGATTGTTTCACAAGGAAAAAGAAATCCTTTCTGCTCATCCCATTAATCGCAGAGTTCAAAAAGGCATGAGGCTGATCCCAGCATCACCCAGCTACGCCACGGGCTTGGAACTCGGTCTGAATCCTGAGGAGCATTTCTGAGATTCCCACTGAAACACGATGTCATTCTGGTGACAGTCACTGTCTCAGGAGGCCAGGCCAGATCCTCTCCAAACCTCAGCCTGCACGAGCTGCTTGGAAAAGGATTATTAACCCCACAGAGCCCCCCAGTGCTGGTGTCCCCGGTGTTTGCCCTGGACTGTCCCCAGCCTGCTGCACCAACCACGGGGCCACCCTCCCTGCTGTGAGGGCTGGGCAGAGCTGCTCCACACAGCAGCTCACACTCACCTGGACTCATGGACTTGGAGGACAAAGCTTGGGAAAACAGCAGCTGGCACAGGGGACAAGCAGAGGCCCACACAGAGATCCCAGCATTAGCAACAATACGGATTTCCCTGGTGGTCTGAGGGAGGGGGGCTAGACCCAAAACACTGGTTCCCTGTGTTTTCCTTTCACTGTTCTGGACGCTGCCATGTTCCTGCCACTGCTGTTCCATGATCACAGGCAAGGGGGGAGCCAGGCCACAGGCCCTGGAGTTGTCCCAGAGCAGTGACCAAGCTGAAGGAGAGGTGGGATGATGGAGGGCACACCAGAGGCAGGAGCTGATCCTGCTCCTGTCCTCCTCCCCAGCCGAGCTGTCAGCACGTAGGCCCATCCTCCTGCATTCCTCCTGTCAGCCCATTGTTTCAATCCCTGGAACTGTTTTATTAAATCACCCCACTTCACCCACTCAGCAGTGTCTCCCAGAGAAACAAGTGGAAACTCTCCAACGGCGCCACTGGAAAAGAAAAGGAAGGTGAATAACAGCTTGAAGGATTAAGGGAGCAGCTTCCAAGCGGTGTGAGTGAAGGTCAGCCAGGATACAGACAATGGCATCGGAAGCACGGCTGGGAATCTTGGTGGCACAGCAACCCAAAAACCAGCTGAGCTGCCGGGTTTCAGAATGGCTCCAAAAAAGGCAGCCGAGACCAGGGAGTACTTGACACATTGGTAATGTGGAAAAACAAAATAAAATAAATCCAGGCGGATCACGCGGGGTAAGAGCAGAGTGAGAAAAGTTCTGGCTCAGCCCTGACACCTCAAGTGTTTAACCAGACTGCAGCCTTCTTTCCCAGCCCCCTCAGGGTACACAGCCAGCATTCCCAAAATCAGGAGAGTGCCAGGCAGGGGCAAAGCTCACTCACAATGGCAAAGTGGTGGTAAAAACCTCAGGATCATCCTTCTCCCACTCCACTCCAAAGCCATCTTTTCCAAGCAGGATGGTGCTGCAGGGGGAAGCAGACAGCTGGAGTTCAGGATGTTTTGCAGGGCTGGGAGATGCCCAGCCATGGGCAGCAGTCTCCACTGGGATGCGAGTGTTGGACGTGGTTGGATGTGACCATTTGGATGGCAGACAGAACAAACAAGGAACCTGGCAGCTCTCTGTGAAGTCTGAACGGGACATTTTGTCCCATTCCCTGCATTTCTGTCTGACTTGGTCTCTGATATGAAGATTTCCTTCACCAGCAGTTCTCGCAGCAAGGATTTCTTCAAGAAACTAAAATTTTCAGAGAGGGAGGACAAGCCCTGCAGAGGAGAGTCTGATCCCAGATAAACCTAAACAACTGATGGATGTGGTGTGCACCCTGATCTGTTTGAATCTGGGCTTATTTCTGGCTTATTTTTGTGAAGCGGTAAAGTGATTCTGCATCAGGGATTTAAATGCTGCAAAGGGATGTGTAAATGTTTGGGAAAAAACTCAGTGCTCTCAGGAAATAATCTCAACACTCTTCATTAGAAGTAAAACCAGGCCTAGGAAGGTGTTCTGTCCATTCCCCATTCCAAAAACATCTTAGGAGCACTTGCCAGTTCTGTGCACTTGCACAGCTCTGATTTGTATGAGAAATCCCTGACTCACAGATCTTGGCAGACAATTATCAAAGATTAAGATATTTAAAATCAAGAGGCATTTGAAACCAAAATATTGTTCTGACCCAGCTCTAACACCTAAATAAACAGTGACCACACTGGCCTTTTACAGGAACAAGCGCTCAGTGCACAGCCAGCACCTCTGATAATAGGGCCTTGTGGTTTGTGTTCTGCCAAACTGCTGAGGTTTCATGGAAGAAAAAAAACCCAAAAAGATTTAGATACAATTCCAAAAGAGTCTGATCATCACATCTTCAAATTGGCAGCTCTCCTGATGTTGCTCTACCTACATCCAAGTAAACTCCTCATATTGCTCAGCTTCAAGTCAGCAACGGTTTCCTGGAAAGGCCAGATCTTAAATAAGTGTCAAATGAGTGAACGTTTCCTCAACTCTGTGGACTTTGAACATCCACACACAGCCCACCACAAAATGTAAAGGCCTAATTAGACCTTCCCGAGCTTCCAGGGCCACACCTCCGGGCTGAGAGCTCCCGAGGGCTGGGGGCTGGGCCGGTGCCTCCCCATTGTACGGAGCACGCTAAGGCAGGATGCTGCCGCCGGCCAGGATGTGATTCAGCGTCCTGTTTTGAACACTTCACGGAGTCAGCAACTTCTGCTTCTGCCCCGAGATCTCCCACCAGCTCCCCGGGACACAATCAATCTGCAGCCAGCAGGACTTGTCAAGGCTGCAATGAGCTGCTGTCCCCACAAATAAATCCTCAAGGCAGCTTGCCCCCGCTCTTCCCCTGCCCTGAGTGCCTGCCCAGCACCGTGGACACGGCCGTGGGTACAAGACATTCACTCAGTGCTGCTCCAGCAAAACGTGCTCCTAAATCCCTAAAGAAATTAAGGATCAAGGTGTTAAAAGATAATTTTGGTGTGCTAAAATATAATACACATTAAATACACATTAAGTGTATAAAATATATACATATGTGATATAAGATACAATGGTGTCCTGTGGCGTGTGCCGGAGGGATGACCATGGAATTATTTAGGTTGGAAAAGACTTCCACGATCAAGTCCTTCTGTTCCTGCAGTTCTGCTAAGACCACCACTAAACCATGTTCCCGAGTGCCACATCCAAGCAACTTTTCAATTCCTCCAGGGATGAGGACTCACCACTGCCCTGGGAAGCCTGTTCCAATGCTTGATAACTCTTTCCATGAAGGAATTTTCCGATATCCAACCAAAACCTGCTGTTGCTGTTAAGAGTTTGTCTGCACCGACGACGACTCCTGTTGATCACTGATCTGCAAATGTACACAGCCCAACCCTGAAAACCTCTACCTCCCACAGCTGCTCTTGCCAGCTCTTAAAATTTGGTTTAGAGGTGCCTAACAAGACCAATTCTTTCCATAACCATCTTCAGGCTTGATCAGAGCCTGGAGATAACCAACTTCCAGGTCCCTCTGCAGTGGTTCAACCTCTATCTCTCTGCAGAAGGTGCCTGAAAACATTCACCCGACCCTGGCTGTGACTGGAAAGCCAATAATGGCAAAGATTACAGAATGACTGGCTAAACAAACCTATTTATATTTGTAATTAAATCCAGTGATCATCTTGCTGTGTTTGCCAACCACATCTGAGAAACAGCCAACACTCACAGAGCGATTTGGGTTGTACAATATCTCCTCTGCCTCGGTGTGGCAGAGCCAGCACACGGCCAAGAGTGAGAATCAACTGGGTCACACCAAAAAGGAAAAACTGCACATCCAGCCCTGTGCCAGAGCAGGCAGCTGGGAAAGAGCTGGGCTCTGCTCTGCCTCCTCCTTGATAGCATCTCCTCGGAGTTTGCTCGGAGCTGGAGCAGCAGGATCTGGGACTGAGATAAGGCCACAGGCACCGCAAGCACGAGGCTCACACGGAATCCGATCTCAGAGAACTTAAGGCTGGGCTTAAGTCTAGACTAACATGTCCTCCCATGGGCTTGGCCTAGCCCTGACAGGAGTTTTACAAAGGTTTGGGTGAGCTGTGGGTGCGCTGCACCATTAGAGGAAAAAAGGGACCAAGCCACAGCATCTCCCTGATGGTTATCCAGGAGGGAAGGTTTGAGCAGACACTGATAACAAACACAGCTCAGACGTGCAGCTTCTGCCTGCACTAACCACAACAGGGCTCTCAGATCTCTGATTTTTCCTTCTGCTCTGAGTTTTTACCCTCAGGGAGCAACACAGACTCCTAGCTGCCTGCTGGGAACTGTGGCTGTTACATTGTCGAAACTTCCACAAAATTTTTGGTAATAGAGAAAAATATGACTTAAAGCAGATTAATGTCTAAGAAAATGCAGATAGCAGCAAAATCTTTCAACCTAGAGCATGTCCCCTTGGTCTGTTCTGGGGCAGAAGCTGTTACAGGGAGAGAGAAAAGCATTTTGGAATGATAGAAGCCATAAGGAAGGATGACCAGGGAGCAGCAAGACATGGCTGGGTGCAAAACCATGACACAGACCTGTTCCTCCAAGAAGACAATCAGATGGCTCATGGAACCAGATCCAACTATGCAACCTCAAACAAAAATCCTGAAATGTTTTGGAATGAACAAAAATAATTTGTTCACTAGGCAGATGAGTACATTATGTCATAAATGTGTACTAGCACAGCCATCCTGTATTGATGAAACACAGCTTGAGCTGGCAGCATGCTGGGGACGCATTTCCAGCAATCCTTCCTTTTGCCTCACCCTTAGATCTCCAAGGTCTGTGGAGCCAGGAGCTGGGCTGCTGACCCCTGTGCTCAGGGCACGTGTGACAAAGCCCAGCTGTCACCAAGGCTAGACCAGGATTGAACGAGGCACAAACACCAGCACAGGCCATCCTGCAGGGATTTTTCAGAGAAGCAGCACAATGAAGTTGAACAATTCTGCCACCCCCTGGGCACCGGGCAGAGACTCAGCAGATTGATCCAGAGCAGGGAAGGGGACAGCAGCCAGTGGGAAGGGGACAGGATCGACCCACCAAACGAAAAGGAGCTCCATTTATCATCTGTGTTGTGTCTGCACATTTCCTCCAGCTCTTGGCAGTGTTTCCCCCTGAGGACTGCAGAGGCTGTGCATGAGAGCCATCTGATTCTCGAGGTCTGTCTGGCTATTTAATTACCAGATTCTTATCCTGACAATCTTATACGGAAGAGCAGCAGAGCAGCCCCAGGAGACTGAAGGACGGAGGAAGCTCATGGGATCTCAGTGCCCAACGTCAGTGCTGCAACATTTTTCAACAGCCAGGAGAAAAGCATCAGCCTTTAAGCCTTGTCTAAGGGCATCTGTACTCCTGGTGGCTCTGGTCAGTGGTGGATGCACGTGCCCGGCTTGCAAAGAGGCCAGACAGACGAAAGGTGGCCACAAATCCAAGGATCTCACCAGGACTTATTTGTACAGTGAGAACATTTGCAGTGAAGAAGATAAAGCTGTATTTTCTCCTTCAGCACAGAACTGTATATCCAAAAGAGGAGGCTGCCATCCTGCTTGATTACATGTTACTGTTCAATACCACATGGGGAAAAGCACAAGAATTAGGGTTCTGTGGCTGTTCATGGCTTCAGCAGGTTCCTGCTGGGGCCTTGCATTGTACAAGGAGCAGAACGAGGAAACCTGAATTTTGATTTAATCAATACAAAATCCATTCCCCACAAAGTCAGCTCTCAAGTGGCATGAAACAAACAGCCATGAAACGCCCATCCACAGGAGAGCAGACACACAGCACTTCTGCCTGCAACCCATGTGTGTGCAGACAGGACAGCCATGGAATCCCAGGCCTCCCAGCCAGGCTGCAGCCAGGAGACACCACACCAGAACACAGAAACAACAAAAAAAATCCAACAATTTCCTTCTCCGTCCACAAGCAGCCCTGCTTTCTGGTCTCTGACTTCTCTTGCAGGGCAAACACAGTCCGAGCAGCAGCGAGAGTGGCTTTGCTTTTCCTGAACCCAGGATAACAAAAGCAGGAAGAAGGGACAAGGAGAAGAGACTGAGTGCTGAACCACTGCTGTGGTAAAGTGCCTTTACACTTCTCCCCTGGGCTGTGGTTTACAGGTTAGAGGCTAAGAGCTGCCTGCAAAAGCCAGGCTTAGAGTGAGACATCCACGGCATTACTCAGAGCCCCATTAGCCAGGGCCCGGCACATGAGCTTGTGTCACCACTTTGGACCT
This sequence comes from Tichodroma muraria, assembly GCA_013390105.1. Taxonomy (NCBI): domain Eukaryota; kingdom Metazoa; phylum Chordata; class Aves; order Passeriformes; family Sittidae; genus Tichodroma; species Tichodroma muraria. The sequence goes on from WAAG01062089.1 coordinate 94,213, forward strand.
GCACAGTGTCAGCAAGAGGAGCTTCTCTCTTCTCTGGTAGGACTGCTCAGCCCTTTCTTCCCCTCAAATGAACACAGTGGCTCTGCACGACCCCAGGGAGGCAAATTCCTGGCAGTTAATACCCAGGAATTGCGCAGAGCTCTCCCCTCCCCACCCTGGGAGCAGAGTCCCCTTCTCGAGTGGAGCCCCAGCCTCAGGGAGCAGCAGCAGAGCCAGAGATGCTGTGATAACATTAAAGTGCTGTGGCCAGAGTTCACCAGTAATTTTCCAGCGTCTTCCCACCAGGGGAAAAAGGATCACAAACTCTCCTTTATTCTTTCAGCTCGCTAAATGCTCATCTCAAAACTGATGAGGGAGAGAGCATCCCCAGGTTCAGGTCTCTACAGACCACGCCATCCCCTCCAGGCAAGGTTCTCGGCGGGATCAGGACTCTTGGTAGACAATTAACAACAGTTGAAACATTGTTTAGAGCCCAAAAAGCTCTGCTTACCTCACATTTAGTCTACGCTCTTCATCACTGCCGACCTCTGCCTGAGGGGGGAAAAAGATACAAGAGAATTACATGTTGGTTGTTTCCAACATTACAGCTTTAAATAAAATCCCAGCACCAACAGCGTGTGAGGGGCTGTTTTCCGCGGGGTTTTTCTTCCCGGGGCCAGGGATAAATGAGACTTCCTAGTCCTGTATGCCACCAGCACCCGACGCCGGGTGACAAAGGGGCTCACGGGGATTTTAAAGCTATTAGGTCCTAATCCTGCAAGCTGGTCCTGGAGTGCAGAGCGCTTTGAAGAGCGCCAACCCCGACGTCACCGGAGCGCACACCTCGCTCCCACACGTGAGGGCAGCAGCCGGCAGCCACGGCCGGGCACAAAGAACTGGGATTCGGGGAGTCCCAAGCCCAAGGACACAGCCAAAACTGCTCCCTGGGACTGTCCCAGCTCCAGCACCCGACGTGCAGCTCCAGGGCTCACACCGGCAGGACAGGGAAGCCACCTTCACCTGGATGCTGGTACACGTGTCCCCAGGGTAGGACAATGCACGTCCTCTGCCTGCTGCCTTCCTGGGGAGCACGCTGCTTTGGTGGCAGGCATGGATTCAAATGGGCACTTTTGCACCAGGCATTGGTGGAAAGTCTCCCAGAAGCAAATCTGGCTGCTCAGGTGACACTACACTTTATTGACTCTCCTCAGAAGAGAAGTGTGACCTCAGTCTGCTTCCAAAACCAAGCATTTTCAGAGTCGTGCTTTCCAGTCATCCCTTTCAACTTCCCTAGTAGCTTCTAGACAAAATTCCTTATTAAAAAAGAGTTGGGGCTAACTGCAGCCAGAGCTGGTCAAAAAAACCCCAAAAACAACAGGCTCTAACATAGTTCTGCTTAGGTCCTGCATGAGTACAGAGGAGAAAGGGCTGGGAGCATCCCCTTGGAGGGCAGGGCTGTGCTGGGGAGAAGATCTGGGGCCAAAAAAGCAAAGCAGGGACCTTACAGGAAATCCTTCACACTCACAACACACCAGATCTTGACAAAGCTGGAGGGACACAAGCCTTGAAGGAATCAGGCTCCATCAGTGTGGACACCTGGGGAACATCCTGGTATTTCCTACAGCATTGCTCAGAACCCACATCAAATAAGCGTCTCCGTAAGAGTTACTTGTTTCCAGGTGGTTTTGTGCAAGTTAAAAATAAGCAAATTGTATCATTTCAAATGTTCAAATCTGGAGCTTTGGAGGGGCCAGGGGACCTGGATTGCTCCCCATCCTCACAAGTCAGGACTTGGGAGGCTGGAGGGCACAGGAGCTGCTCTGCTGACAATCTGTGAGAACCAAGTAAAGCCAGGGGGAAAAAACTGCAAATGCAACAGCAGAGGCCAGATCCTGAACTGTGGCCATTTGGAGGAAGGGAGATGCACAAGGCTGTCCCGACTGACCCAACAGAGGATGAGGAGCATACCATGGCTATTTTTAGTCTGTTTACAGTGCAGAGCTGGGCTGCAGGCAGGGCCCCAGAGCACCCCGAGTCCCAGTGCCCCCACTGGCAGATCCCCCAGCCCTGGGAAGGTCTGGCAGGTTTGGGACCTTTGCAGGGTCACTCTCCTGTTTGTTTGGGGCTGTCACGTAGCAACAAAGGGGAGAACAACTTTTTTCCTTTTTAAACAAACGTGACTGTGAGGATGACGACTCTTGGATGTCGTCAGCTGGGGCTCAGCAGCAGGGCTGTGCCTGGAGCTGCTGTAGGCTCCTCTCCTGCAGAAGCTGAGCTGTTCCCAAAGCTGACTTTCCCTGTATTTTCTACTAAAAACTGCAGGAAAAACAGAACAAGGCAGCAGCAAGGCTGCCACACCGAGCCCTGTCCTGCTCAGAGCACCCCTTAAAGCTGGCAGGGTTTGGGGTGCAAGTTTGCAAGTGTCTGTGAACCACTCTCTCCTAAGAATTTATGGCCTACTATGTCAAGGCAGCAGCACCCATTTCATAAATTCCTTCGGGCTCGTGAGTTAGGAGAGGCCACAGTAGCAAAGTCACAATTAATTAGCAAGGATGTGTAGTCTTCATTTCCCACTAAAATATCTTCCAGTAATTACACAGCTAAAAGCCCCAATGAACCCTGATTTTCCTTGCAAGAAAGAGTCTAAAAGAACAGGAGCAGGCTGGCGCTTTTTGATGGGATTTTTCTTTAAATTAACTTTGCAAAAACAACAAGCTGAATCTGGAAAAAGAGTTTGAAAAAATCATAATTTTATGGTATTTCATGCCAGAAGAGACCATTCTAACAGGACTCAATGTCTTCCTCTGGGAGCCACCACAGCACACCTGAGCTGTGGGTGCTGGTGGCAGAAGTGCCCTGCCATGGACAACACCTGGTGGCAAATTTGGGGCAGCATTTTTGTGAGGAAAAAGGAGAATTGTATGGTCACCCCACAGAAAATACAATCACTAGCAGCAGTTCTGACACAAAGCAATGCCTAAGACAGATGTACATGGCAAGGCCTAATTTGACTCCTCTCCCACCTGTACCAGTTAAATCCAGTCTAATTCCACTGCCTGCTCCAGGGTGACAGCTCATTCTCATCTCTCTAGATTGGGTGGCCTCTAGGTCTTGTTTAAGACTCTGTCTAAACCAGATCCCACAAAATTCCTTCTGAAAATTCCTTCGAAAAGCGCAACTCACATCTCCGAGTTCCTCAACTGGCACAGCGTGGCCCAAGTTGTGTCCCTGCAGCCAGGGACCCCCTGCAGCCCCTGGAGCCAGGGAGAACCTGGGAGCTTTGTGGCTCCCCCCTCCTGCTCCCCCCTCAGACCAGCTAATCGGGGGAGTCACAGGGACCTGACAGGTGACAAATAGGATTGTTTACCTGGCAGGAGTGGGGACAGAACGAAGCCAAGGGCAGTGAATATCAAAGGAAAGAAGTGTGGGGGGAGAGGGATGCACGGGGAGGATGTGCAGAGAAACGTCAGGCCTGTCTTTGAGGGTCACAAAAGAGATGGGTTAGGAGGGAAAAAGGCAAGAAGAAAGAGAAACTGGAGGTGCAGCTGTGTTTGGATGGCACGTGGGAGCTGTGGGGGGGAAGCAGAAGGCCAGGGCCGGGCAGAGGCAGGAGAGGGCATTTCTGGGGCACAGGAATGGAGGGGGCGTGCAGCAGAGCTGGGACACGCAGAGTGCCAGGCCAGCGGGACACGGATGGCACCATGGGGCAGGTGAAGTGGCAGG